>JAOQIF010000050.1:0-165297 GCA_026260285.1 Colletotrichum sansevieriae | reverse complement strand
CTTTCTTTATATTCTCCTTATTAAAAATATTAATAAAGTCTTAAAGTTCCCTAGGAATCTTCTTCTCCTACTTATTATCTAGCGAGTCTTCGCCTAAGGATTTTATATCCTTCTTATTAGAACTTATAGCACTTATTAGATATATAATATAAGCTTATTAGCTATTCTCTATAATCTCTTAGATAATTACCTCTAGCTTAGCGAGCGAGAGGGGTTTATATAACTAGGTATATATATAGGTATCTATATAGATACCTTCCTATCCTATTAAGTTATTAGATAGAAGGATATCTCCTGCTCCTTTAGGGCGAGGGCTTATAATAAAAGCCTAGCGAATCTTCTATAGGTAACCCTAACTATCTATAAGGAAGAATATAAGCTAATAGACCTTATTTATAGGTATAGGTCTTCCCTAAAAATCTACTAATTCAGGGGCTATAATACTAGTAGCCTCCTTTAGTTAGAGCCTCTCAATAAGATCTTCTTATATAATATCTACTACTATATAGGTATTTATATTAACCTCTAGTTTAACTTCGCTAGATACTTAGAGCGCTAATACCTATCCCTTAATAGTTTATCCTACTAGAACTAAGGTGATTTCTAGCGTAGTACCCCTCGGGGTTATATCTATACTTACTCGTTTTCTAAGTCTTTAGTATTAGTTATATAAAGTATTATAATTACGCTTATCCCGCCCTATCTTAGGTTTAGGTTCTAGTTGCTACTTATTAGCTATATATAGGGTTTAATATAGTTAGAGGAGATATAGCTATACTTCTTATAGTTATAGCATTAGGGTCCCTAGGAGTTAGAGGATATACTACTAGCGCTAGGTATTGCGCGGGCGTCTGCTAAGTAGTTATTCTAGGATAGGGTCTCTAGGTAGCAGTCCCTTGAGTCTATTAACCTAGGGGGTTATAAGCTGCTCTTATAAGGGTGGTCTAGAGAGCCTAAGTATAGTTACTTTTATAACTTAGAATAGCTAGTAGATATTCCAATATATCTCTTTTCTATAATCTCCTATAATCTCTCTATATATAGGGTAGTAATATATATATTAGTATAGTTAATATCTTACTTAAAGAGCTTATCCTTTAGGGTTCTAATAAGGCCCTAAAAGAAGGCGTACGCCTTTATATTACCTATACTTAGCTCGCTAAGTGCTTAGTTAATCGACTCCTATCAAGCTTAATATATAATTAGTTTCTTATTATCCTTTTAATAGCACTATCTTAAAGTATTATAATAGTTCTACTCTTAGAGCTTAGGCATAATATGCTACCCTCTTATAAAAATTCTAAAGTCTTCCTATTAGGGGTTAACCTAATTCCCTAACTTATCTATAAGTATTTGCTAATAATTCCGCTATTCTATTTATAGGGTATACTCTACTATACTCAAAGCCTACTAGATATTCTAGCTATTAGAACAGCTAGGGCGGTGCTTATAAGCCTCTTTAACTATAATAAGCTAATCTTCCCTTATTATACTAATAGATTTGCTAGTAAGGCGTGCTATATTATAATTTAGGGTTTTTTTATAAACCTTAGGCGATCGCTTAGTAGGAGCTTAGTTGCTTAATATAGTAGTAATTAGCTTATACTAGTTAGCTATTATAGTTATAATTTATTATATTAGCACTTAGCTAGTTGCTTTATCTAGCCCTCTAGCTTAGGCTAGCCCGTTAGCTATAGCTATAGATATCTAGCTTATTAGCCTATCTAGTCTATAGGAAGGGGTCTTATATTCCCTATTTTCCTATATATACTTATTATCTATATAGCAAGTATTTAACATAGGTAGCCCGTTCTCCTTAGGGTCCCTAGCCTCGCTTAAAGCATAGCTTCTTACCTCCCCTTATTAGCTTATATTATCTTCTAATTACTTACTAGGGTTAGCTTCCTTATATAGGTTTGCATAGGCTATTTTGCTCCGCTCTTAGTAAATATTAGATATAGGTTCTTTAGCTTAATTAGTAGGTATTGCTTAGGTATATAGTGCTATTATTATTACTAACCTTCCTAAAGCAGGGTAGAAGCAAAAGAATTATAAAGGTATTTAGGGGCTAAGGGCTATAGTTAGATTAAACTAATAGTAGAAGCACCTAAAAGGTAGGTCTAGTATTACTATACTACTTTTACTTAATTTTTTTAAGATCCTTCTTTTCTAGCTTTTAGTAAGTTTTTACTAAGTCCTTATTATAGAGGGTTCTATACCCTAGACCTATAGGCATCTCTATCCTTTTAGCCTATGCTAGCTAAGGTGTCTCTAGCTTCTCTACCCTGGGTGTCTAGTCCCTTATACTCTAATATAGAGAATAAGCTTGAGGTATTTATTATAGTATTAAGGAGGCTAAATAGGGGCGAGGTTCTTGAAAAGGTTTAAGCTAGGCTTATAAACTATAAGAATAGGTATCTAAGTAGTAAAGGGGATACTAAAGTAGGCTAAATAATAGATATTCATAAGCTAGTTTTAATTATAATAAAACCTAATAAATTTAAGCATAAGGAGGTATCTTCCCTAGGAAGAATTAATTAAGAAATTATTAATAATATTATTAATATTTCTAAGTTATAATTCCTACTCTTAATAAGTAAGGGGTAAGATATTCTAAAACGTAGCTACTAAACGGCTAAATATCAAGCTTATTTAGTAGAATAGTGCTCGGATCACTATGTAGACTATATACTATTTTTATATATTTATAGCTATAAAGCTAAGGATTGTAAGCATATGTGTAAGAGGTTATTGATATTATTAGAATTTATATAGAATTTTAAAGTATTTATTCCTTAAAGGAAATATTATTTTAGTTTTTATTTTATGTTTTGTATTTATTAAAGTGCTTTTAAAGAGACATTATATAGGTATATAACTATATATACTATAGTTATTTATTAACGTTTATTCAAATTTTATAATATTAGAATAGAAATATTGAGATATACCTTCGGTATTCTTATAATAAGTAATAAGGTTTAGCTCTTAATAGCTAATTATAAGAGCCTTAGACTTAGTAAGAAGTTATTATAGTTATATTATAAATATATTATAATAAGAGTTCTAAGCTTATATATTATTAAACTAGATATACCTAGTAATATCTACTTAAGGTTCTATATTCATCTCCTCTAGAGGGTATTAGAGGACCCCCTACCTATTTAAATATAAGTAGATCCCTAGCTACTACTAATTATAGCTAATAATAATAAGTTTAAGTACTATATAGAGGAGATATATATAGTATAATAAAAGGTAGTTAGGTACGGGTATGGGTATAAGTATAAGGTTCTAATTAAGTAAGAGGGGTATATAGAACTTACCTAGGAGCTTATAGAGGTTATAATAGAGCTTACTATAGTAAATAGGTCTAAGGCTTTATATAAGCTAGTTATAAATAATAATAATAGCCTAGTATATACCTAGGGGCGGACTAGCTAGGAGAGGGGATAGTATTATAAGCTATACCTAGGTTAAGCCTATTTAGGCTTCTACCTAGGTTTACTACTATAAGGGGCTACCTAGGGCCTACCTAGGGCCTACCTAGTAATCCCCTATAAACTAGCGAAATCTCTACTAGAGAGGAAAACTTTCCCTTTTCCTCTTTAGCTTAAATAATTAGTATTATAGCGACTTCTTATTAAATAAACTTAGGTCTAGCCCCTTGTACTTACTTATAAGCTACTCTTCTAAATTAATAACTAGAAAGTAGAGAAGAATAACTATATTAACAAATATAAACTCTTTATTTAATAGTAAATAAATATATAATATTTTTATTTCTTAAGTAAAGTAAATTTTTTAAAATTAATACTTAATAATACTTTAAATATCCTTTTTAGTTATAGTAATTATTTATAGTTATCTTATTTATCTTATACTTAGACTAAGTATTACACTTACTAAAACCTAACTATAAGATATATTTCTCTATAGGTAGTACTATATAGTATTAACCTAGAGGCACTACTACCCATGGGCGCATAAGCCTATGGGTAATTATAGTGGGTCCTACCTATGGCTAGTTTTGTGTACTACCCGTAGCAGGTACCCGTGGGTAGTTAGCAAGCCTAACGATATCAACAATTCAAAGGCAGGGCACCCTGGATCGAATGCTCCAAGTGTTTGGAAATACTAAAAGGTCCAGGACAACAGGCTCCGAGATTGACCAATGCATGCGATTACCCAATCCAAGTGTTACGACCCGTAAGCAAGGATAACAGCCGAACGACCCACTTAGGCGTCGAACGATTAGGACAGGACATTTATACTATAGGATCACGGGAACAACAGGGACTCACTCAGGAATAGAAGAACTATAATATAGGTTATATAACGATAAGATAACGATTATTTTAGATTAAAATAATCTAATATAACTTAGGAGCTAAATAATTATTCTAGATTAAAATAATCTAGATCGACCTAAGGTATAAAGGTATATATTCAGAATTAGACTTATATATAGTATAACCCCGAACCTAGCTTATAGTCAGACTTCTATAGCTCTTTAGCAATTAACTTATAAATATCCTTATAGATACTCTTAGCTTACCTTTATTATAAATTACTTATTAAGTCTAAGATTAATCACCTTAGCCTCTAAAAGCCTGATCTACTATCAGCCCACAACCTATAACTATAACCACGACCTAGTATACTATTACTATATATCAATCCCTAACTTCTATTAGTAGACCCTACTATCGGATAGCTAACTATAATACTTTAATTGCTCCTATTTAGTAAGTTAACTATTAAGACTACTAATAGTATAGATAAGATATCTTCTCGCGCCTCTGCTAAGTTACCTACTCCTAGGACCTCCTCTTCTTTATAGCAACTAGTCTAAAATCTAGCTAAAGAACTTAAAGGAGCCCCTATAGCTATAGACTCTAACGACGAGGTAACCCTAAAGAAAGATACCTATAACTAACTCCGAACTAGAGTTAAGAAACGAGATAACGACGTTGCTAAGATCTAGACTATATATAATAAAACTGCTATAGAACTCTAGAGCCTTAAAAGAATAATATAATAACTAGGAAATAGTCCTTAGCATATTATAAACCTAGAAAACGAAGTTATCTATCTAAGAGGATAGAATAGCAATACTAATATTAAAGAACTCTAGAAAGAAGTCAGAACCCTATATACTACTACTAATATTATTATAACCCCTACTAGAGGATAATAGAAGCTTAAGCTTAGTCCCCTAATAACCTATAATAGCACCCCCGGATATCTTAAAGGATTCCTAATTTAAGTTAAGAACTATTAGAATTTCTATTATAGTAATTTCACTAATTAAACCGAAAAGGTAGTCTATATAGCTACCTACCTTAGAGGATAAGCCCTTAAATAGTTCGAACCTATCTAAGAAGAATTCCTTAAGTATAAAACCCTAGATAAATGCTCTATAGAAACTCGCAATATATATAGTAGTTTCTAAGGATTTAAAGATACTCTCTACTCGCTCTTCTAGGACCTTGATAAGAAGCAATAAGCTAAGCGCAAACTATTATAACTCTAATAAACCAAATCTACTAAAGAATTCGCTATTACCTTTAGATAACTTAATATCTAACTTAACCTTACTAAAGAAACTAAGATCTTTATATTCTACTAAGGACTTAAGGATAAAGTTAAAGATAAGATTATTAAAGTTAATCGCCCCGATGACTTCCTCTAGTATACCGAGCTTGTAATTAAGATTAATAACTAGTTATTTGAACGCTATAAAGAAAAAGGCGAGAAACGATAAGGACCTAACTCAGGATATAAGTACTAGTAGTAGCCTTAATATAAGTTTAATAGTTAACGAAACGATAACAAGCCCTATAATAACTATAATAACACCTGATAAAGTACTACCTATAGATAATATAGTAGACCTATAGATCTTAGTATAATAACTAAGCCTAACGATAAGAAGCCCTAGAACCCTAAATGCTATAACTATAATAAGCAAGGTTATATTGCTAAAGACTGCTAATAACCTAAGAAGCTTCCTTAAAAGCCTATAATAGAGAGACCACGATAAGTCAACATAATCTCCAAAGCCCCCTATGCGTTGCTATTATAGACTGGGTGCTATAATAATAACTATCGAATTTATCTCGAAGATAAAGAGATATTAGGATACTACCTAAGGGATAATAACTCCAGACGATCTAGATATGATATAACTACCTTAGATACTTATCCTAAGACTCTAGTAATAATATATATTAATAATAGCAAAATAGCAAGAAAGCCTAGAGAATAGCTTAATAAGATGCTATAGATCTAATAGCTTAAAACTATTAGTATATCCCCTACTATATATAACTAAGAACTAGAAAACGATAATAAATAAAAACTCGCATACCTTTAGTTAGCTAAACTTATATACCTAGAGCGAATCTAAGATAAACCTTATAACCCTATATAGGAAAGATAACTAAAAGCTATACTTATATATATAGAACGACGAAAGAACGTATATAGAAACCCCGCTTAAATTAAATAAATTAACTAGGAACTCGAAAAATAAGTTAAGGAAGAATCTAATAAAGAACCGGAATATTAGTATAACCTGCTAATAGAATAATAACTTTTTAGTATAACTAGTAACTAGACTTTTAGAGAAGGCGAAAGTTTACCTTATAACTCGGACGAACCTTATAACGTTGCTCGATAATATACTTAGGCAGAGATTACCTATAGGCATGCCCCTAGTATAGATAACTCTAGCTCTAAAGAGGAACCTAACGATCAAGAAGACGAGACTAAGCAACTTCTATAGTATTAAGAAGTAAATATATTTTAAGACTAATAATAATAATACTTCTATAGTATTATAATAAACTAATGAGAATAGGACTACGTTCCTAAATTATATATAGAAGACCACCTTATACTAAGAAGCAACTACTAACTTTATTAAACCCTCTTCTAGCCTCAATGCTTTTATAATAAATATAAAGAATATATAGGAGAAAAGCATAATTACTAATTCTACCCTAGAAGATATAATAATAAACCTATTCGGGAAGTCTACTTAATATCTATTATAGTTAGATAGACTATAGTATTATTCAAAGATAACCTTATAATCTTCAGACCTAGCCCGCAATTCCCTATAAGATATTAATATAATAATATAATAAAGTAGGATAAATACTAATAAGATAAGTATTAAATATACTATTAAGAAAAAGCACATACCTAGAGAATCGCAAAGAATAGACCTAGACCCCTATAGGTTAAGATCTATAAAAATAGCCTTATAAAGGCAAGACGGGAAGGAAAATAGATTACTCACCCTAGACTATTTAAGTAGTTAAAAAACTAGACTCGCCTACTAAAGAAGGATCACAATAGGCAATAGGCAAAAGATCTATCTACTAGATATCATAAGGATATAAGGATAATATCGAGCTAGAAGTTACTATTAATTAGCAAATAACACTCATACTAATCGATAGCAGAGCTAAAGCTAACTATATTACCCCCCGAGCTATTAATAAGCTAAAAATATAATAGGGAGGAAAAGAATAACTATATCGCTTATATATAGCAGAAGGAGAAGAATTCAAGTATAAAGAAGGTACTATTTATAACAAGACTATACCCCTCGAGATAAGCTATCTAGATCGGAAAGAAAGAATCTAATTAGATATTACTAATATAGGAATATATAATATAGTACTAGGACTACCCTAGCTATAAACGAATAACCTATAGATAGATTAGAGAATAGGCTAACTCTATTAGGATTATAACGGTTTAGTTCCTAAGTAGCCCTATTAAAATCAGGCCTTAAACGGATCGATATAACAAGGAGTAGTAAAACGATATATCTACTACCTTAAGGCAAAAGAAGCTATATTATAACTATTAATAACGATAGATCTCAAATAAAAGGATAATCTATTTCTATCTATCCTAGAAGAGTATAAAGTTTATAAGAAACTCTTCGTAGCTAAGTTAGAAACTAGACTGCCTAAATATACTAGTTTTAACCACGAAATCCCCCTTAAGGAAGGGAAGGAACCACGATTTAATAAGATCTATAGACTTAATCTAATAGAAATAGAAGCCCTAGACTAATACCTCAAAGAAAACATAAAGAAAGGTTATATTAAACCTTCGATATCGCTAGTAGGAAGCCTAATCCTATTTATACTAAAGAAGAATAGAAAACTATAACTATATATTAACTATTATATACTTAACGAAATAACGATTAAAAATCGCTACCTACTACTACTAATCGATAAAATAAGATGACTCCTCTATAGAGCTAACTAGTTTATAGCCCTCAACCTCAAAAGAGCTTATAACCTAATTAGAATAAAATAAGGAGAAGAATAGAAGACCGCCTTTAGAATATAGAAAGGATATTTCAAATACCTCGTTATACTATTTAATCTTACTAACGCCCCTATAACTTTCTAAAATATAATTAACTATATCTTATATAAGTATATCGATATTTATATAGTAGTTTACCTTAATAATATTCTTATCTTCTCGCTAATACTTAAGAAACATAAGGAAGATATATACTATATCTTATAAGCTCTTTAGGAAGCTAAGCTCCTAGTTAAACTAGAAAAGAGCGAATTCCACACCCAGAAGGTAGAATACCTCGGATTTACTATTACCCCTAGAAAGGTCTATATATTAAAAAATAAAGTTAAAGCTATTAAAGAATAGCTAGTATCTAATAACCTTAAGGAAGTCTAAGGATTCCTAGGATTCGTTAACTTCTACTAGAAATTTATTAAAGACTATAGCAAGATTAATATAGCCCTCACTAGCTTTAGCTATAAAGATACCCCTTTTATATAAGAAGAACTATAATAGATAGCATTTTAGAAGATTAAGGACCTTATCGCTAGCAAACCTATCCTAATTATTCTAGATCTAATAAAATAATTCAAAGTAGAACTAGATATATCTAACTATGCAATTAGAGCATAACTATCCTAATAAGACTTAGAAGGATAACTATACCTATGCGCCTTCTTCTCTTATAAACTTCATAGACCTAAACTCAACTACTAGATCTATAATAAGGAACTTATAGCAATTATTAAAGCCTTTAAGGAATAGAGACCTAAACTCTTAGGAACTATCTACGAAGTACTTATATACTTAGACTATAAGAACCTTTTGCACTTTACTACCTCAAAAGTATTAAATAAATAATAAGTTAGATAGTTAGAATTCTTATTAGAATTCAACTTTCAAATTATCTACTATAAAGGATTAGATAATAATAGAGCTAATGCTCTTAGCTAATAACCGGACTATAACATCCTAGTACTAGAAGAAACCTAGGTAATCCTCAAAGGAAATAATAATAGAGACCTAGTGCTAGCAACTAAACTCTTAATAATAGCTAGATAATCTAGTACTAGCCTAACTAGTAAACTAGATAATAAAGTAATTATAGAGTTTTATACCTATCCTATATATAGCTACTAAGGAATTACAAAAACCTAGAAACGACTATAATAACGATATAGAGGAACGATTAGCAGAGAACGAGTAGCAAAGGCAATTAGAAACTATAAAGTCTGCCTTAAAAGCAAACCCACTCGATACTAGCTATATAGCATGCTATAACCTTTACCTATGCTATAAATAGCCTAGCAATCTATATCCCTCGACTTTATTATTAAACTACTGAAATCTCGAGAACCCCTCATAGAAGTATACTTTAATAGCATTCTTATTATTATAGACTAGCTCACGAAGTATACCTACTTTATCCTATATAAGGAAGCAAGCAACGCTAAAGAATATGCCTATACCTTCATTAAGTATATTATAGCTAATTATAATATACCTAAGGAAATTATATTAGATAGAGATAAGATCTTTACCTCTAAGTTTTAGAACTTAATTATATTATAACTCGGTATTAAGTAAGTAATATCTACTACATTTTACCTATAGACTAACGGATAAATAGAACGGATTAACTAAATTATTAAAACCTACCTCTATACTTATATTAATTATAACTAAGATAATTAGGTTATATTACTCCTAGTCGCCTAATTTATATATAATAGCGTAATTAGAGAAAGTACTAAGGAATCCCCCTTCTACTTTAACTATAGATTCGAACTAACTGCCTATAGAGAACCCCGGATAAGCCTAGCTATAGTAAAAGCTATTGCCTTAGTATAATAAATTAAGGATATCTAAGAAAACGTATATAAAGAACTCGAATTTATATAATAACAAATAGCATAGTTTAGTAATTAATAAAGGATTAAGGGACTAACTTTAAAAGAGGGAGATAGCGCCTATCTTATATAGCAAAATATCAAAATAAAACGACTAAGTAATAAATTTAACTATAAAAAACTCGGACCTTTTAAAATTTCACGAGTAATTTCACTAGTTAACTATAAGCTTAAACTCCTAGAAACTATAAAGTATTACCTAGTATTCTATATCTTATTACTCGAACTAGCCCTATAAGGATTATAAATAAATAACCTTATTATTATAGAAGATAACAAACTAGAGTACGAAGTCGAATAGATCCTTAACTACCTAAAAGAACTAGAGGGATACTAATATCTTATTAAGTAGAAAGGATATAGTTATAAAGACGATATATAGGAACTAGCTAAAAACATTACTAACGCAAAAGATAAGCTTACAACCTACTAGCAGCAATATTAAGAACGAGAAGTAATACTAGTAGCACTAATAACACTACTTCTAATAAAAAATAATAGCTACTTATAAATAAGATACCTATATTACTTCATAAAGCTACTAATAGAAGCGGATAGACTGCAATAAAGAAAACTATTTATTCGACTAGGAATACCTAAAGCTAGTTAAGAAACCTCGGAAGAACCTACGTTTAGAGGGATACCTAGGTCTATAACCCTAATACCTAGAGAGGACTAAGTCGACTTATTAGGAGCACCTTATAATAATAGATCCTCTACTACCTAGGACTTCTATGCTTTAAGAGCACGCTCCTCCGCCTCCTACTTATTAATAGACTATATTCTATAACGGATTAAATCCGAACTATGCTCCTTTAGGAACCTTTTTTGCTTATAAACGCGGGATAAATAACTTAAAGCTATAGCTAGTTATATCTATAAAGTTTCTAACGCCTCCTTAGCTTCTTCTTCTTCTCGCTCTACCTTCTTCTGCTCTTCAAAGCAACGATTTATTATAATAAATTAGCTGCTACTAAAGAACGCATATCAACTACTTATAGGCATTCGCTATATTACTACTATTATAGTTCGAAAAACCACGCTTAATACACTCACTATAACGTTTCGAGTTAATAAGGTCTATCTTATATACTTAGTTATGCTAAAAATAAGGAGAATATAGCATAGCATTATAACCACGATATCTAATAAGATTACTAAGGACCTAATAATTATAACGAACTTAGGCGCGACGAGCTCTATGCGAATTAGATTTTTCAATACGATCTAATATAATATTAGTATTATAGAAAATTAGGAAGCACGATTAATAGATCCCTAACCTAGGACTAATAACCTATTTATATTAGGTCTTGAGGATAAGACCTTTAGAGAGGGGACCTAATATTATAACCCGTAAGCAAGGATAATAGCCGAACGACCTACTTAGGCATCGAACGATTAGGATAGGATATTTATACTATAGGATCACGGGAATAATAGGGACTTACTTAGGAATAGAAGAACTATAGTATAGGTTATATAATAATAAGATAATAATTATTTTGGATTAAAATAATCTAATATAACTTAGGGGCTAAATAATTATTTTAGATCAAAATAATCCAGATCGACCTAAGGTATAAAGGTATATATTCAGAATCGGACTTATATATAGTATAACCCTAAACCCGGCTTATAATTAGACTTCTATAGCTCTTTAGCAATTAACTTATAAATATCCTTATAGATACTCTTAGCTTACCTTTATTGCGAATTACTTATTAAGTCTAAGATTGATCACCTTAGCCTCTAAAAGCCTGATCTACTATCAGCCCACGACCTACGACCACGACCACGACCTAGTATACTATTACTACGTGTCAATCCCCAACTTCTGTTAGCAGACCCTACTGTCGGATAGCTGACCGTAACGCCAAGCCACCTGGAAAGTCACAGTGTGCACTCTAGCACACGGTCAAATCGTCACCAAGCATTTCTTGCGAGAAGCCTTGAAGCAGCTGTCTCATTTCAGCGAGGCTCTGTGTCCACACGCTTCCTTCGAGGATAGTTGGCTCATATCACCATTCGAATGATTTCGATGTGTCTGCTTCAGAGAGTCGACGGCCCCGGATGAAGAGATTGTTTGCGGTATGCACGACGGCTATGATGCAAATCACGATCATGATCAGGCAGAAGATGAGCCGTGGACAACGAATCTTGCTGCGCGTGCAACGATCGCCACACGAGAGATAGAGTTGGCAGATTCATGTCGGGATCTGGGGCGTGGGGATATCATCATGTCCGATGCCACAGGTGTGAGACGGTGTACTCGTGGAGCCTAGAGGGCAACCGTGTCATGCTCATTGCCGTACGAAATATCATCAGAGGAGCGGTCATAGTTGGATCTGAGGATGATGAGAGCATCGGAGTGGCCGTGACTGTCGACCTTGGATGGCTGGGTCCGATGAGCTGGATTCACAGCTGGCATCCAGCGACGTTTGATGGAAACCTGCACACTAGAGATATCCATAGGTGTAAGCGACAGAGCTGTATCGCAAGCAAGGGTTGGAGGCAAAGTTGCTTGGACGAGAAACACGAACGTCAGAAGTATCAAGTCGTTTCACAGAGATGGTGAAATACTTGATAAGGGAATCTCAATACACTGAGACAGGAGGTACAAAGTTGAGTCCAGTGTTAACACAGCCATGCGCTTTGGATGAAAGCTGGGATTTCGAAGAAACCTTAGCTTTCCATTTTATTGATTTTTTTTTTTTTCAAACCAAGGTGAGAACGAGCAAAAAGTATTGATAAACAACAAACAGAATTATCGATGTACCTGGATTTGTTGAACTTTTTACTGGTCAAAATCCAAGAGTCTTGTGGATGTAGACTGGAGATTAATGCTACATCAAAAGTAGTCAATCTGCAGACTATCTGCGGGAATGCTCCTTAAGTCTTGCCCGAGACCTCTCCAACCTATTTAAGTTCCTAATACAGTCTTTAACAACCAGCGCAACGATCATAGTACTGGATTATGTAGCCGCTTTCATCTTCGGCGGCGACATCGGATTGACGGCAACGTGGTTCACGTATCTCTTCTGCAATCAACCAAAACATCGCCAACAAATCCATATGCCATTCACTATAATATTGATTACTACCTACTTCAAGGTTTTAACCCATTGTTTTTCTCTGACTTTGCCATAGCCAGCGAAAAATACAAGTAAATGAGAATGTTCCAAAAGTCTCTTAGTAGGCTTCAAGATATCCATGGTGCTGAGAGTTAAGCCACTTCAACAAGGCAAGATAGTATCTCGGTCACTATCGTGAAAGAAAGGAGTGCAAAACACGTTCAACTAGTGCTGTAGTGTCGGATGGGCTTAAGCGATGAAGATGAGAAACACTTCGAGTTTTACAGTTCGCTAAAAAAGGAAGCGCTAAGCTTTGTAGAGCCCAGGACGTTGCAAGCAGACTTGATAATATTATATAGGAAATAAACTACAACTAGTTACTTTTATATCTATGAAGTTAAGAAAAAAGAATCCCCTGTGCTCGAGGTGTAGGAGCGAAACATGCCGCTATTATCAAACTGATGTGGTATGTATTGCTTTGCTTCCCTCATGAGACGGAACCCAAGCTTGAGTACTTCTTCGATCGCCAGGTTGGAAATATGCTGGGTGCCTGGGGCCAGATCTCTGACTTGGTCTTGTCGCAAATTTCGACGCACGCGTGAAACCGAACAAAGGATTCAAGAGAGAGGTCTAAACACTAGATCTAAATACCTTATGCTTAGAAGTAATGCCTCATGCGATTGTATTCTATATAAATGGGAACGTTACTAGAGCACATGGTAGCTGGTAGGTGGTAAATCCCAAGAGCTGCGCAATTTGATGCATGGTTTGTAAAATATGGCGAGATTGCTCAGAGCCATCTGGGAAGATGCGGGCGCGAAGAAGAAGTTTTCAGAAGCAACTGATGGTGAAGGTTGCCAGTCGTGAAGATTCGTGTGACAGCTCTTGGCAAGGAAACTCGGCTACTCGTACGAAAGTGACGTCTCGGCGGAAGTTGGGGTCCAGCGCAAGTCTGACGCCATTCCTTTGCTGCCGGGGCCGAAAGCCGTGCCAAACCGATGCATCATTGGAGCGCGAGCTTGGTGCATGTCTCTCACCTGCAGATCGCACGCGTTCATATGCAGTATAGAATGCCACAGGCGTCAGTTCCCTGAGATAGACTAAACCGGTAGTATAAAATGTTGGCTTTGTTGCCGTATCAGATTATGATATAGACAGATCTACTGATCGATGTGACCTTTTATGTGTTTTGAAAAGCAGCCGCTGTCTGTCCGCCTGAGATCAGGCCCATTTTCTTCGTCTCTACCACGGGGCGTTGTCGCGTTGTAATGGAGGCGCTCTAGGCGTAGCCGCCATTCGACATGCCCCCTTCTCAGCGACATCTATCCTTTAGAACTTGCCCTTGAGCAGGTTGGAAATCATCTCGCGACCGGTAATTCTCGTAGTCTTCCACAACGTAGGGAAGTCGAGGGTGCTGGACAGACCGTCGGCGAAGCCGAAGAACAGCATCGGAGGAATCCAGCCGCGGGCGTACTCAAGCGCGAAGCAGCCCTCGTCCATCTTGTACTGCTTGGCGTCGCCACGGCGCAGGTGGTGGACGCTGCCCTGGGGGTAGACCTCGGGCTCGTACTCGCCGGGCACGTAGGCCAGCTGGGTTCCGTAGAGGATGTTGAAGTAGTCGTCGGCGGTGTGGCGGCCGGAGTGGCCCTCGGTTCCGATCGCAGTGCCAAACACGATCAGGTACTCGGTGATACCTAGAAGAAGAAGAAAAGGAGTATTTGTCAGTGGACAGCTTGATATTGGAACGGGAGGTGCAGGAGCTTACTGGCGTGGATGATGTACATGGCGCCCATAGCGCCTCCGGCGTTGTTGAAGACCCATTCCTCGTCGAGGTTGATGTTCTGGGGGACGACGCCATTCAGCTCGTTCACAATGTAGTTGACGACAGACTTAGTGTCGTTTCCGTGCGCCGCGATCGCGCGCTTCGAGAGGTCGTGCAGGTGCTCGTGGTCGAAGATGTAGAACTTCTCCAAATTCTTCTCCAGGACCATGTAGATGGGGGTCAACAGACCGATCCACAGCGCCAGCGTAAATAGGCCCCTGACTGATACCATTGTGAACTTGCCAAACAAGATTCTATGATGAACTCAGGAGAAATCCAAAACCGGGGCGGAAAAAAGGAACGAGGAATGCGACGTGACCCCAACTGCCGATGCGCGATGGGAGCTAGAGTAGGGTGTGCACAATTAAGAGGTTCTGCGACGACGGGAGGCCAGGGAAATAAGTATCGTTGAGCTGCGGAACGGCACCGCTCCATTGTTTTGGTTGAGAAGATGGGCCCAAGACCCTGCATCTTCACTTTATTTCTGCCCTGCGCGACCGCCCGAGAGCTCGACTGCTCTCCGCGCAGGCTGAGGTAGGACCACTCCGGATAGCGGGGCTCCGGCGCACCTCTCGTCTATACTAGACGGTCCCCGTGGAACCGAAGCTGACCGCAGAAAGCTCACTGAAAAATTCGGACCATCGGATTTTCACACGCATCAGAGCCACCGAACGGAGCGGAATTTCAACCCATCCTCGTTTTGAGCAGGGGGGCATACAAAAGTCCACTGCAGCAACTCACTCATTACCCTATTATTCGTCAGCTTGTCTCACGAGCATTGAAAAAGCGAGTACGAATAAGAGCTGCAAGCCACTCAAAAACACGAAGCAACCTCATACGTCATAAACGGGAAAGTCGACAACTGAAATATGGCTGCGGATGAGGTTCCCCAGACCGCCGTCCCGGGCAAGAATCTGGGCCCGACCTCCCGCTACAACGCCGGCCCCGGAACGCACATCTACAATGGCACCGTCGTGGCCTCGCTGCTGGGCCAGGTGACCATCAAGCCTCCGGCCCAGGCCTCGTCAGGACCCGTGAAGCGGCTCACGCGCATCACAGCCCCTACTGCCGAGGAGCTCCCAACACTCTCCGTGGCCCCCCGGCAGGGACAGGCCAACGGTGGCAAGAAGCGCGAGGTCCTTCCGGACGTTGGCAATGTGGTGCTCTGCCGCGTGGTGCGGTTGATGCCGAAGCAGGCTATCGTGACCATCCAGCAGGTCGGCGACACGGTTTTACAGACAGAGTGGCAGGGTGTCATCAGATCGCAGGATGTGAGGGCGACGGAGAAGGACAAGGTGAAGATCTACGAGAGCTTCAAGCCTGGCGATATTGTTCGGGCGCAAGTGGTACGTCGCCCGTGACATCTGAGAAGGGGGAGACTGACTTTGTGTGACAGATTTCTCTGGGAGATCAAGCGAACTACTATCTCTCCACGGCCAGCAACGAGCTGGGCGTCATCATGGCCACCAGCGAGGCCGGCAACGACATGGTGCCGGTCAGCTGGAAGGAGTACAAGGATCCGGAGACGGGCATTGGAGAGCCGCGCAAGGTGGCCAAGCCGAACTGATCATGAGGCACTGGTTGGCATTGATTCGGAGGAATACTTCTCATCCACGACGTGCCGACTGCCGACGGAGCAATGCGGTGGAACACCCACCGAACAAAGTTTTTTTTCTTTACCCAACTATTTGCTCCGCTCGACGAGGCTGACCGACCGGCCTATTTATGCCCTGCGAACAAGGACACAGCTTTCGTCGCGTTTCGGAACAGTAGTCCGGTATGACGACATGACAGCGGGTTCAGCGATTTCAGAGCCTCAGAGCCTCAGACCGATCCAGAGGGCAAGCGCATGGCCTTGGTTTGTATTCTGAAGCTGCTGCGCATGAAAGGCATGAGGAGTAAGGAGGAGAAGGAAAAGGTCCACCGCGAACTACGACCGCGGCAGTCAGTGTCGCCTGGAGGGGGTTTGCATGTCATGTTCGGCAGGGCACCGTAGGTGTTCCCTCCGGCGTCGGGCACGGGCCTGAAAGGACTCTTGTTGCAGGTGTCCAATGCGGTCGGTCCATTGTCAGAGACTTCTTCATGCAAGGGGACGATCGTGTGTGTTATCAATAGGAATGTCGGGCATCGGAGGAGGATGGTTCAGGTCTTGCGCCCACAGTTGTGATACAGGAAGAAAGATTATACCCCTTGAGTCGTCATTACTAGCAAGTGTCCGCCGCGAAAGTGCAAACATTCTTCAGCCGGCAGCAATAAGATTACATGCCCGAAAATATATATATATATATATATATATATATTTAAAAAAAAAAATCCGAAGTAAAGTGGCAGAATTCGTCAAATCAAACCAGGCGTCCGATGGCCCGCAAGGAGAATAGAAAACACGTAATCGTTAGACGAAGCTGCTCAAGTAGGGTGCTGGAACACGAGTGGGGAACCCAAATTGAGTACCTCGCCAATCGCCGACGCCGTTGGTCGCTCCGCCCGTTTGAACGAGCCTCGTGCGACGAAAGCAGGGAGGCGCAGTTGACCCCAGCCCAGCCCGCCCCGTCGCGTTGGGTTGCGCTTAATAGGTCACAGCCTAGGTGCCAGTGGTTACACATCCATACCACCCACACACACATACACATATCATAAACCCGGTGGCTACGATGAGGAGGCATGTGGGCGCCGGAGGGGAGGGACGGAGAGGCAGACGGATTCCTAGAAATTTGTGGTGGAACACGTTAATTTGTTCTTTTCCTTCCTATCGTTTCTAGCTTAGACAAGCCAATACCCTTTCGCATTTCGCGCGCCAGTACACCGAAAAAAGGGAATACCGGGAGACTCCTTTGAAAAGGTTCAAGGCGTAAATAAGGCCCGAATAACGGACACTATTACTTCCTATTATACCTTTGACCTTTCCCTATGATCAGTGCGCCCACCCCTCGCATCTTCTATCCCTCCCCGAACGAACCTTTGGTAGAGCGACGTCACACCTTCCAAACTCTAGCTGCCACTAGCTTTTTTTTGCTCTCCCTGCCCGAGGAGAAAAAACCCACCCAACCACCTCCGAACGAAAGCTTGTCCGACTCTTGGCAGCAGTAGTCATATCTTAAGGGTATCCCACGGTTCTTGCCTTCTTCCGATAGGCGTCAGATGACCTATACCCCAGCTTGAACAGAAAGGAACGGAGAACACCGGCAACAACTCCTCTGCAACGGAAGTCATGAGCGCGACTATGACCATGACCGCCGCGCCTCTGCCGCCGCCGACCCTTTCCCTCTCGACGGACCGCTCCGAACAACATTCCTGCCCGTCCTGCGGCGTCGTTCTAGAACCACCACCGTCGCTGCTCGACGCCCAAGCCCGCATCGCCGACCTCGAAGCCCAGGTGCGCCTGCTCAACCAAAAGGCCGCCGCCGCCGTCGATCGCTGGGCCGACTACGAAGACGAGCTCACACGCCTGCGTGCTGCCGCCGCCTCGCAAACGCCCGCCCCCGCCCCCGCCCCCGCCCCCGCTCTCGCTCCTGCACCGAGCCCCTCGCCTACTCGTACATCGTTCCTCTCAGGCGGCGCGAACAGATTGTCACAGCTGCTGAGCCCGCGGGGCATGAAGAGCTCGCCAAACCTGCGCACGCTGTCGCCGCCCTCGCCGGGGGATCCGTCGACAACAGAGGACCTGCTGGAGGCGCTCACGAGGGAACAGAAGCTCAGGAAGCAGGCCGAGGCGAGGTTGAGCACGACGAGTCAGGAAGTGGAGGAGCTGAGCGTCAGTCTGTTCGAGCAGGCGAACGAGATGGTCGCGACGGAGAGGCGGGCGAGGGCGATGCTGGAGGAGCGGGTTGGCGTGCTGGAGAAACGGGAACAAGACAAGAAGCGGAGGCTGGAGAGGTTGGAAGGGGCCGTTGGGCGGATCGAGAGGGTCAGGTCGTTGCTGGGAGAGATGAAAGGCACCGCGGAGGCCGAGGGCCCCGTTGCAACTCGAGCAGAGGCGGAGAGACGGGAGTCGGCGCCGACGCCGACGCCGACGCCATCGTCGCAATCATGAAGGCAGACGAGATGGGACGAGTGTACGATGCATAGCGGGACGAAGACCGCAACTATTTATGACGATATGACTTGCATTTGAGATGGTCTTGTGGCTATTCGCACTTGGCCATATGCGGATATACGGGGATCTTGGGACGGTGTTGGTGCATGCGTATGGATGGATGGCTCAAAGAGACCAACATGACCTTGGGAAACAAGGAAATTGCATAAGAGCATAAGAGCTCACAACCCCAGACACGGCAACTTGTGGGCAAGGAGGTTAATGTTTAAAAAGGAACGAAGCGCAAAATTTACTTCGCAAATCTAATCCTGTCTTTCTCGGCACAAAGTCAGGATATCTACGGCAAGCTACTGCCGCCAATCTGGAATGCTTTTGAGGTCCTATTAAAAATGATGCCTTGTGCGCCATGCCCCTCCCAATTGCAAATAGTCGGATATTTCGTACCCATAATCCGCGTGTACATAGCACTCATGTCTATATATAGGCAACATCAGTCCTTGATGCCGTTCCACTCAACATCCTCCGGCTTGGAAGGTTGCTTGGCCTTGGGCGAGCCTTTGGGAGAAGTCTTAGGAGAAGCCTTGGAGGATCCCTTGGAAGACGTCTTTGTTTCCTCAGTCTTTGCCTGTTCAATCTTGGCCACCTTAGGCGGCTTGTCACCTTCATCTGAGCTCGAATTTCTCCTCTTGACGTTCCTGTCGGGGTCTTCGTTCCTCTTGTTGTCGCCCCACTTGCGCTTCTTCTGGTGGTTGTTGCTGTTGTTGCGACCGTTGTTGTTTTGCTGATTGTTGCGCTGGTTCTGCGACTGAGGTGCCCCAGCAGGGTACTTCTCCTGCCAGGAGGAGAGCATTTGCTTCACTTTGGGACCCCAGACTTCCTCACCTTCGACGAGGTCACTGTACTCCAAGCAGCTGTCGGTGCCAACCTCGAATTCGCCCTGTCGCGAGCGCTCCAACTCAGCCATAATAGCCGCAGAGTCGACCTGGGCTCCCAGGTCATGACAAAAGCTTCGCACGTAGAACCCAGAAGTCACTGTCATCCGAATCTTGACGGCTGGCGGTCCCTTGTCGGTCCAGGGAAAGGGCTCATCCTCGGAAGGTGGAGGCGCAATCAGATTGGAACCCTTTCCGGCAGGCAACTGTCCGAGCGCACCTGACATGAGCGCAGAGTTCTTTGCGGGCCGCTGCTTCTTGGGAGGCTTGTCGCGAATGAGGTCATCTTGGCGCTCCTCAAACTTCTTCTTAAAAGACTCGTGCTCAGAGATGGCCTTCTTCTCTTCTTTCTCCTCGGCCGGGGACAGTTTCCTGCCGCCATTGGTGTCTTGCTGCTTCTTCACTCGCCAGACCTGCTCGGCAAGGTTCTTCTCTGCGGTCTCGGCCTCTTCCGTCGGCCATCTGTAGTTGTGCGATCCCGGCTCGTACCACTCGACGAGCTCAAGTTCCGTGACCTCAACTTCGCGGCCAGCGATCTCCCTGGGAATGGCCTTGCCCTCTCGGGCGTACTCGTACAGCGGCTTGCCCTCCATCTTGAGCGCAGAGTACAGAGGTGGGATCTGTTCGAACTTGCCCCTGAAGCTCTCCATCGCCTTCTCGACCTGCTCCCTTGTGATGTGGTCATAGGGTCTCCTGCTCAGTATTCTTCCGACGCGATCGTATGTGTCTGTGCTTGTGCCGAAAACCACTACGGTCTCGTATGTCTTGGTGCAGTCGAGGAACGAGCCGAGCGACTTGGTTCCCGATCCGACGCCCAGGATGAGAACACCAGTAGCCATTGGGTCCAGCGTTCCACCATGTCCCATCTTCACGCGTGTGTCCTTCTTTACCTGGCGACGGCGCTTCCATTCGTGCGAGGGGGTCGCGTTCTTAGCAGCGAGCTCTCTCTCAATCAGTGGTTTGAACAACGCCGACGGATTCATCTGTGACTGAGCATCTCGAATAACTTGCGCGGAGCTCATGCCGTACGGCTTGTTGATGGCTGTGCGAAGACGGCATTGTCAGCAGCGGGAAATCGATTTGCGCCTCGAGGCATTGATGACAGTAAGAACCCAAAACATGGTATCGGAAGGAAGGGAATGGGCGAATCAAGGCTTACCGAAGACGCCTTCGAGCACGGAGTCCTTCGCCATCTTCCAGATATAGAACGCAGCTCGCATATGCTCGTAAAGCGATCAGGTGGGAAGAGCAAGAAAAAAAAAAACTAATAGCAAGGTCGAGGTCGGTGGGGGGAATGAGGTGGGCTTTCCAAGACTCTTTAGCTTTTGCGCTTCAGTCCGCGGTTCATTCCATAGCCATTGCATGCGGCCTGGGAAATTTTTCTGGAGGGACGTTCCGGCCTGCCTTATCTTCTTATCGATTGGCTCTCAAGCATTTAACCCCCTGTTAATGGGTCCATGGCCCAGCAGGTCCCCTGCCACACGACGCCACACTGGGACCCCATATGAGGAAGTCCCCGCTAGGTAGACTAGATAATATAAGAACTTATATAATATATAACCCAACCCTACTAGTAGTAGCAACCTAGTAGCACGACCTTAGTTATTAATAACTATTAATCTTATTAAAATGCTACTATAATATTAAGTTACTATTAGAGTTATAATACTATCTACCCCCTACTAACTACTATGTTAAACTATACATTTTCCTAATATTAAACTATTACTATCTCATTTTATAATATATAACTAACCTAACTACTTAATTTAACTTCACCTAATATATAACCTATAATAAAATAATAGCTTATATTACCCTAGAGTACTAGATACCTTACTATCTAAGTTCCCTATATCTACCCTCTTAAAAGCGAGATAACTATTATATTTCTACTATATATATCCTAATTACCCTATTATATAAGAGATAACTAATAATAACTAATATTAAGTATTTATCTTACTTTATTATAAAGGTCTTAATAAGGACTTTTATAATAGTACTAATAGTAAATTAATTAAACCTAACTTCCTAATTAAATAGCTTAAAAGGAAGAGAGGTATTTAAAGTACTTATATAGTAATTACTTTATAATATAAAGAGATACTCTAACCCTATTTAACTTATTAATATAGTATAAGATATAACCTAGCTATTTTTATTACTTCTAACTAACCCTTATTCTCTACTAAACTAATTATATTATAGTAGTTTAAAACCTAGTATATCAAAGGACTAGACTATTCCCTATTAATAAATAGTTTATTAGGCTTAACTAATACCTTTAATAAAACCTAACTTATAGACTTATTACTAGCACCTAGTATTAAGTTAGGAAGAATAAATAATAGTAAAAGAAACCCTATTAGGAATAACTACTTATAGAATCTATTACTAGCTCTTATAGCTATAATAATAATAATACTAGCTAATATTATAATAAGGGTAGTTATTATTATTATATTATCTATATAAAATAAAGCTAAGTAGAATTAATTATAAAGGTATCGAGGGGCTAAGAGCCACGGTTAGGTCAAACTCATAGCAGAAGCACCTAAAAGGTAGGATTAGTATTATTACGCTACTTTTGCTTACTTCCTCTAAGATCCTTTATTTCTAGCCTTTAGCGAGTATTTACTAGGTCTTTACTATAAGGGTTCTATACCCTAGACCTATAGGCCTCTCTATCCCTTTAGCTTATATTAGCTAAAGCGTTTCTAGCTTCTCTAGTCTAGGTATCTAGTTCCTTATAATTATCCTCCTTCTAATTATAATAATCCCTATTATAAGATCGGGTATTATAGGTTAGCCCTCTATTATTATCCTTCTTAGCTATCCGGGGTAGGTCCTAGTCCTTTACTTATTACTACTATTATCTAGCGTAGTAACTATTCGCTAAGTATTCGCTAAAAGACGATAGGGCCCTTAGAGTTATAGATATAATAGCTAAGCTTATAGTCCTATTCCTTATAGTTCCTCTCCTTTTAGGCCTTTTTATGCTCTCTATCCGGGCTATTCTAAAGGGATCTTATTATTTCCTTTTAAAAGAGAGTAGTTATCCTTCTAGTAACTTCGTTTTTATTCTCCTACTATTCGCCCTTTATCTAGCGAGTACTTTCTTATACTATGCCCTTATAATAACTTCGTTTTTTATCCTATTATTTCCTTTTAAAAGAGGGTAGTTATCCTTATAGTAGCTTTATTTTTATTCTCCTGCTATTCGCCCTTTATCTAGCGAGCACTTTCTTATATTATACCCTTATAATAACTTCGTTTTTTATCCTATTATCCCCCTTCTAAACGGGCGTATTACGAGGCTATTAAGTAAGTTAGATAGCGACTATTACTACTAATTTATTATATCTACCTCCTAGTAGGTCGCACTTATTATAGTGAGTAACTGCTATCCTTTGCTATCCGAAGTTATATCTACTTTTGTAATAGTTTAGCGAGGTCTCTTTAGCTATTTATATAATAATAGCTTTTTCCTACCCTAGGGTTAGTCCTTTTCCCTCCTTATTATACTATATTATTTAATAACTACTTTTATATTATCTAAGCCCTTTATTAAGCCTTTATAGACCCTTCCTATCTTTTAATACTTCCTTAAATATTATAAGCACTAAGAGCTTTATTAGCTAACTCCTCGCTAAGTATAGCCCTACTAAGGCTAAACTTAGTAGTAGCAACTATTAGCATAATTAGGCGGGTAGTAGCAAACCCTGCGTTAGCTACGCGCTATAGCTCCCTAAGAATGCCTAGGTTATCTACGCCTATTAATGCAATAGTGATTATATATACGAGTTATACTAGGTTTATAGTATTAAGTACTATAGGGTGAGTTTAGCGATTATTCGGGGGAGGTATAAGCTAACTTTTCCTATTTCTAGATTCCTATTTATCTTATTAGTACTACTCGTTTCTATTAGAACTAGGTTAAGTGTTATATCTATATAATCGCTACTAGCTAGTATTAGTAGTATAAGATCTTCTATATCTTTATAGCTATAGAGCAGGGGTAGGAGCTTCTCTAATACCTCTATAACTAGTTAGTAAACCCTGCTAGTCTTAAGCCTAGTTCTAAGAACTATAAGAACTAACTCCTCGCTATAAGTATCGAGGAGAGTATAGCTTTATATACCTAGGTATATCTATAGGTTTCGCTTAAGGTAGGTTTTATCTTATAGTTAGTCTTACCCTTTTATTAGTCTAATATATTTTTATAGGTAGCTTACTAGGCTAAGGATAAGGTTTTAGTTAAGGAGATTATAATATAGCTTAATAATACTCTCCCTACTTACTTATATAATAAGACCTATATCTTTAAGTAGGCTACCTTTCTTAATAAGCTTGCTAATATCCTAATAATATAGCTTTTAAAAAGCGATACCTATATATTTATACTTCTTTTATAGGAGCCTTCGAAGGTCTAAGGTTCCTATATACTTTATAATACTTATTATTAAGCTCCTGTTGCTATCTTCAAAGTTATTAGTAGTAATCCTGCGCCTTAACTAAATTCTTAGAAGAAAGTTAGTAATACCTTAGTAATAGCTTAATAGTACTAGGTTTATAATAGCGAGGAGGATAAGTCCTTAGCTGCAGAGGATAGCAACTCTAATAATACTATAGAGAGCGATAGTTAGGGTAGTAATAGTAGTACTACTAGCAATAGCTCTAAGGAGTAGAGCGAGGATAATAATAATAATAAAGAGGGTAATAATAATAATAATAAGTAGTAGTGCTAGTAGAACTTTAGCGGAGGTATAGTAGACTTCTATAGTAATATAAGGTTAGATACCTATAGGGTTTGCATTACTTTTATAAGGGGGGGTCTTCTCTTTAGCGTTTTAGCTATCTTATAGTTAATTAACTTTTCTTATTAATCTATACTACTTATTATCCTACTTATAATATAACTTATACTACTATTTCTTAAATCTAGCGAGGATTTATAAAGCATTTGCTAAGTATTCTTCAGGCTCCTAGGTATTATACTCTACTAGCTAGCCTTTCTATTTAACTAAATATAGGGGGCCTATTAGCGCTTCCCTTTATAATATAATATCCTCGACTTCCTATTCCTTAGGATCTTCTTTAAGGTCTAGGAGCTACCCCTTAGCAAGCTTTTAGCTATACTATAGCTTAAATAGAGCAATAGAGAAGATATTATACGCTCTGCTATACTTCTCTAGGAGTTATACTCTATAGGTATTAGAACCTATAACTTCTATAACTAGTATAGGAATAAATCTTAGGATAAGCTTTTACTAACTTTTTATAAAATAGAAGTTCTTTATTAAGAGTCTTATAATATCTCTAATATAGTATAATTATACTTTTCTTCTAGTATTCGCATTCTTAGCTTATACCTTAGTTATATATTGCTAGGTCTTAGCTATTCTTTAGCAAACCTCTATTAGCTTCTTAAGCCTTTTATTAACCCCTTAGGTCCTAATCTTTACGTTTAGTAAGTAGTAGTTAACTATTCGAGGGTAATATCCTATAAGGGCCTTAAATAGGGATATGCTAATAGTAGTATATTTGCTATTATTATATAAAAATTCAGCTTTAACTAATTATATTGCTTATTAGTTATATAAGCCTTTGCTAAACTTTATAAGATATATAGTTAAGGTCTAGTATATTCTTTCGGTCTAGCTATCTATCTATAGATACTATATAATAGAGATATACCCTTTTATATCTCAGGCCTTGGTCTAGTCTCGCTAGAACTAGCTAGTGATTAGTTTATCTTAGTTACTAATAATAACCTCTAGCATGCTATAATAGCACTTAATCTCTTAATATAGGATCCTCGCTAAACCTATAGCATCTAGTTACTTAGTTATTACTAAGAACTATGCTACTTTAGTTATCTAATATATAATTACTAGGATTATATTATAAGTAACTCTATTATCTTAGCAACTTTCTAGTAAGCTAGTTAAGAAGTCTAAAGAAATCTATTAGAATAGGTATACTAGTAGTTCTAGTATTTATAATAGCCCCTTAGCTTATGCTATAGTATGCATACCCCTTAGTAGCGTAGGTACTTAGCGATATATTACTATATATCCTCTATTAAATATAGCTAATAAAACTTTTGCAAGATTAGCTTAGCTATCTTATTTACTCCTATATACCCTAATCTAGGCATATTATAGTAATTCTTTAGGATTTTATAGCAGAGGGATCCCTCTTCTAGGATAATAAGTCTTCTTCTGAACTAAAGGATGTTATTCTTATTAACTTAATATCCTTAGTATTCCCTAGCGTCCTAGCGAACCTTAGCTATAATATCTCTATAGAAGGGGTCTTTAGCCTATAGTCCTCTAACTATCTATTCGAGATCTGCGCCTAGTTATAGTATATAAGCTATTTATCCTGAATAAGCTCCCTTATTATAGCATATAGGATATACTATTCTAGTATAGTAACCCTAGCTCCCCCTAAGTCCTCTAGCCTATTGCTATTCTCTCGTGGAGCAGTCGGCGTAGCACCTGCGTATGCTTTTATATAAGTAATAGCGCTAATATGCATACTTATATGCAGTAGCTTATTAATACCTATCATAGGGTAGTACTAACTTAAGGGTGAGGATCCCTTAACCTTAGAGCTAGCCCTCTAGCAAGGTTCTTATATGCTTCGCTAGATAGCTCAGGTATAAGTTCTTATAATAGCTATAGTTCCTTTAAGCTTAGCAATATACTAATATATATTTACTAAAAGCTAGCTAATAAGCCTAAGTTTCTTTCTAAGGGTAGGAAGTATATTATCTACCTTAGCATCTTCTATTATATAGTTAGAGCGTTATCATATTCTATCTACTAGATTAGTAACCCCCGACTTATGCTAGATTTTAAAGTTAAATACTAATAAGTAGTAAACTAATTATATAAGTCTTCTATAAATATCCTATATAAGCGTAGCGAGCACTCCTTTTAATATTATATAGTTTATAAGTATTATGAATTTCTCGGGGAGTCCTTATAGGTACTACGCCTAGTAATCTAAACTTTTTATAATAGCAAGGAGATCCTATTACCCTATAGCCTAGCACCTCTCTATACCTAAGAGCTTCCTTAACTAGAAGGCTACTAGGTGCTAAACTATGCTATACTTCTATAAGAGTATGCTAGATACTACCTAAGTAGATATATTAGTTTTAACCCTAGTTTTTAATACTAGGTTATAGTATCTTAGTATTAGGGCTTTAGCGAATACTCTTTGAAGTATCTCGAATGCGGTCTATATCTCCCCTATCTAGGTGAAGGCTCCTAACTTTATGCCGTTCTAGCTTCCCTTAAGTATGCTATTTATAGGGGCTATAATATAAGGATATCTTATAATAAACTTATAGTAAAAGTTATAAAAACTAAGGAATACTTAGATATCTCTAAAAGACTTTAGCACTAGCTATTTAATAACTACTCAGACTCTATCCGGGTCTATCCTAATGCTATCTTAGGTAATATAAAACCCTAGAAAATCCACTTCTATCTAGTAGAAGTTATACTTCTTTAGTTTTATAAATAGCTTAGTAGCCCTTAGGTAGCATAGGATAGTATAGAGGTCCTTAGTATGCTATTTCCTTATATCTAAGTAGATTAGAATATTATCTAGATATATAATATAGCAGGTATCTAAAAGGTTAGCAAGTATTTAGTAAATATATGCCTAAAAGGTTACTAGGGTATTTATAAGCCTAAATAATATTATAGTATACTTAAAGTACCTATATCATATTCTAAATGCTATTTTCTACCTATTTGCTTTATTAATTATAATTTAGTAATATACCTCGCTTAAATTAATCTTAGAAATAAACTTTGCTCTAGCAAGTCTATCTAGAAGCTTGCTAATTAATAGCAGAGGATAATAGTTCTTTATTATAATTTTATTTAATCCCCTATAGTCTATATATAGTTATAAGCTTCTATTCTTCTTAGGTATAAATAGCACTAGTGCTCCTACGGAGCTAGTTAAGTAGTATATATAGCCTGCTGCCTCTATATCTTAGATATACTTAGCGAGTATTTATAATTACTCTACTAATATAAAGTATATAGGTCTATATAGGGGTTCCTTGCTAGGTTTTAGTTCGATATAGTATACTACTCCCTTTAGCCTTAGAACTTTTTTTATATTCTCTTTATTAAAAATGTTAATAAAGTCTTAAAATTCCCTAGGAATCTTCTTCTCCTACTTATTATCTAGCGAGTCTTTGCCTAAGGATTCTATATCCTTCTTATTAAGGCTTATAGCATCTATTAGATATATAATATAAGCCTATTAGCTATTCTCTATAATCTCTTAGATAATCGCCTCTAGCTTAGCGAGCAAGAGGGGTTTATATAACTAGGTATATATATAGGTATCTATATAAATACCTTCCTATCCTATTAAATTATTAGATAAAAGGATATCTCCCGCTCCTTTAGGGCGAGGGCTTATAACGAAAGCCTAGCGAATCTTCTATAAGTAACTCTAACTATCTATAAGGAAGAATATAAGCTAGTAGACCTTGCCTATAGATATAGGCCTTCTCTAGAAATCTACTAACTCAGGGGCTATAATACTAGTAGCCTCCTTTAGTTAGAGCCTCTTAACGAGATCTTCTTATATAATATCTACTATTATATAAGTATCTATATTAACCTCTAGTTCGACTTCGCTAGATACTTAGAGTACTAATACCTATCCCTTAATAATCTATCCTACTAGAACCGAGGTAATTTCTAGCATAGTACCCCTCGGGGTTATATCTACGCCTACTTATTTCCCGAGTCTTTAGTATTAGTTATACTAAGTATTGCAATTACGCTTATCCCACCCTATCTTAGGTTTAGGTTCTAATTGCTACTTATTAGCTACGTACGGGTTTTAGTATAGTTAGGGGAGATATAGCTATACTTCTTATAGTTATAGTATTAGGGTCCCTAGGAGTCGGTAGATATACTACTAGCGCTAGGCGTTATATAAGCTTCTGCTAAGTAGTTATTCTAGGATAGGATCTCTAGGCGGCGATCCCTTAAGTCTATTAACCTAGGGGGTTATAAGCTGCTCTTATAAGGGCGGTCTAGAGAGCCTGAGTATAGTCGCTTATATAACTTAGAATAGCTAGCGGATATCCCCCTATATCTCCCTTCCGTGATCTCTTATAATCTCTATATATATAGGGTAATAATATATGCATTAGTATAATTAATATCCTACTTAAAGAGTTCGTCCTTCAGGGTCCTAATAAGGCCCTAAAAGAAGGCGTATGCCTTTGCATTACTTATGCTTAGCTTACTAAGTACTTAGTTAATAGACTCCTATCGAGCCTAATATATAATTAGTTTCTTATTATCCTTCTAATAGCACTATCTTAAGGTATTATAGTAGTTCTACTCTTAGAGCTCGGGTATAATATACTACCTTCTTATAGAAATTCTAAAGTCTTCTTATTTAGGGTCTATCTAGTTCCCTAACTTATCTATAAGTATTTATTAATAATTCTACTATTCTATTTATAGAGTATGCTCTATTATACTTAAAGCCTACTAGATATACTAGCTATTAGAGCAGCTAGGGCGATACTTATAAGCCTCTTTAACTATAATAAGCTAATCTTCCCTTATTATACTAGTAGATTCGCTAGTAAGGCGCGCTATATTATAATTCGGGGGTTTTTTATAAACCTTAGGTAATTACTTAGCAGGAGCTCGGTTGCTTAATATAATAGCAATTAGCTCCTATTAGTTAGCTATTATAGTTATAATCTATTATATTAATACTTAGCTAATTACTTTATCTAGCCCTCTAGCTTAGGCTAGCCTATTAGCTATAGCTATAGATATCTAGCCTATTAGCCCGTCCGGTTTATAGGAAGGGGTCTTATATTCCCTATTCTCCTGCATATACTTATTATCTATATAGCGAGTATTTAGCATAAGTAGCCTGTTCTCTTTAGGGCCCCTAGCCTCGCTTAAAGCATAGCTTCTTACCTCCCCTCGTTAGCTCGTATTATCCTCTAATTACTTACTAGGGTTAGCTTCTTTATATAGGTTTACGCAGGCTATTTCGCTCTGCTCTTAGCGAATATTAAGTATAGGTTCTTTAGCCTAATTAATAGGCGTTGCTTAGGTGTGTAGTGCTATTATTATTATTACTAACCTTCTTAAAGCAGGGTAGAAACAAAAGAATTATAAAGGTATCGAGGGGCTAAGAGCTATAGTTAGGTTAAACTAGTAGTAGAAGCACCTAAAAGGTAGGATTAGTATTATTATACTACTTTTGCTTGCTTCCTCTAAGATCCTTTATTTCTAGCCTTTAGTAAGTATTCGCTAGGTCTTCGCTATAAGGGTTCTATACCCTAGACCTATAGGCCTCTCCATCCCTTCGGCCTATACTAGCCGAAGCGTCTCCGGCTTCTCCGGTCTGGGTATCCAGTCCCTTATAAGCTAGAGATACTATAAGAAGGGTCTCTAAGGCTAGAGATCCTTTGCTAATACTATAATAACCATAGGGCGGGTTATATAGGGGTGAATAAGACTACTAAGTTAATCTTAAGGAACTTCTATTAGCTAAACTTAACTATAGATATATATAATTATATTATAGGGTGCTATATATACTAGGGAAACCGCGTTCCGAGGCATAAGCCTTATAGAAAGTTATAACTACTACCCTTACTTATATACCTATTTTAGGAAATAAGTATAGACTTTATTACTAGATTGCTAGCGAGCTCTTAGTATATAGGCGGAGAATATAACGCAGTTCTTATTATTATATACTAAATAACTAAGTTCGCTATATTTATCCTAATAATAAAGCAGCTAATAGCTACTAAGCTAGCGCGGATTATCTATAAATAGGTTAAATACTATTTTAGCATTCTAGAGGGTATTATTAGCAACTAAGATAAGCTCCTAACTAGCTAATTTTAGGAAGAGTTTATAAGAGAGAGGGCTATTAAGCGCTATCTCTCTACTATATACTATCCCTAGACTAATAGGTATTTAGAAAGGATGTACTAGACGTTAGAAAAGTACTTATGAGCATATGCTAGCGACTCGCTATAAGAATAGGTAGTCTAGCTACCCGAGGCGGAGTTTGCATATAATAGTCGCTATAGTACTACTAGCTACTCGCTAATAGAGGCCCTATATAGTTACTACCTGCGTTATATAGAATACGTAGCTCCTATAAATAGGGTTATAGTATAAGGTATAAGGGAGTGAATTAAATATATTTCAAGACTCCGCGAGAGGGCCTTGGAATAGTAGCAAAAGGCTACTAAGGCATAAGCTAAGTATTATAATATAAGGCATAAGGACTAGACCTATTATTAGGAATAGGTTATTAAGCTATTAATAAAAAACTTCTAGTTTAAGAATAAGAAACTAGCACCTAGGTTTATATAGGTAGCTATTATAGAACTAGTTAGCACGCAAGTAAATAACGTCTATCTATTATTATAATACTAATAGATATATAATATATTCTCTATTACCTTACTAGAACTATAGGATAACCGCTAAGTAAGTAATAAAGGTTCGCTTATATACCTAGAGCTTAAGGATAAGCTAGAGGAATAGGAGGTAGAAGAGATTATTATATAGCAAGGTATTAGTAATAATATATAATATCTAGTTAAATAAGTAGGATAGCTTATAGAATATAATACATAGGAGCCTATAGAGAACTTAATAAATATATAAGAGGCTGTTTATAAGTTTAATAGATAGCATAGGAGGTCTTATAAGAAGTGGGATATAAAGTTATAAAGTTATAGTAATAAGTTGCTAATTATAAATCATAAGACTATAGAATAGAAGCTAAATTAAGAAGTAGAATTTTAATTATATTAAGTAGCGAAGTATTACTAATATTATAGCAAAAAGAGGGTATTATCCTATAAAGAAAAGAGAGAGAGCTAACGATCTAACTAGTTATTTACTTCTAACTATAGCTATAGGCGCGAGCACCCTAACTACTATAACTATAAGTAGTACTATAGCAACTAGTTGCTAAGCTAGCGTTACTAGTATTCTTATTATTATTAACTGCAGACCGACTACCTACTAACTCACTACTAGACTTACTACTAGAGTTATTACCTAACTCGCTACTAGAGCTACTACCCGCCTCGCTACCTGACTTATTACTAGAGCTATTATTAGATATAATAAAAATAACCTTAGTCTTTTTAGCCCTTCTAGCCCTTTTTGCTAAATCGTTACTATCCTCTAGTAGGAGTATAGAGGTATGAGGCATAGGAGACGGGGCGAGCACTAGTAATAGTAATAAAGCAAGAGGGAACGTTATTAGAAGCATACTTAATAAGATCATCTTATAGCAACTTACTAAATTCAGGGAAGGAGTTAATATTATATTTATAAGAGCGCTTAGGGACTAGTTTTATTGAAAGGTTATTAACTAGACGATCGATCTTATTATAGAGGTATATAGCAGCACTATTATTATAAATATATAGCAGCTAGGTAGTATTTAGGCGCTAAAGAATATTAATGCTATTATAAAGGGTACTAACCTAGAACTAATTATTAGCAGGGTATAGCTAGTAACGGAGTAGCGAATAATAGCCTATATAAACTAAGATATCGAGGGCGAGGTGCTTATAAATAGAGGCAAGCTCCTAGAGCTAGAGCTGCTCTATATTATAACTACTACTACTAGTAGTAGGATTCTAAATAAGTTTAGTAATATGCTTCTACGCTACTAAATAGTTACTAAGAGAAGCGAGTATATAATACTAATAAAGAGGGGTTAAGACGCCCTCACGCTCCTAAATTTAGATTTAATAGAATATGCTCTAAGTTATCTAGGCTATACCCTAAAGCTCCTAGGGGACCTACTAGGTATTAGTATATAGTAACGAGGCAGCAAACTAGCAGAGACTTATAGTAGCATATTTCTTCTTATTAAAGTTATAATAGATATACTTCTATATATATTTGCTATATATATAGCAAAGGTTAATAACGTCTTAATATATCTTATAAAGATAGCTAAGATAGGGATAGCTACTATTAGTATTACTAGTAAGGTTACTAGAGAGGATCTCGGGATTATATAGGTATTTAGTGAGAATTACGCCTATATATATAATATAAGATATAGCAGAGAACGATTAGCGAGACGATAGGGAAAGAAATAAACTAGCAAAGGAAGAAATAGGGAAATTAATAATCGCAGCAAAAGCTCGTAGAATAGATAATAAAGAGAAAAATAATAAAGGCTACTAAGTTAAAAAAAAAGATACTAAAGAGGGAAAACTCCAGCTAGGTTAGAGACCTTGAAGAGTAGACGCCCTTTTATAATTAGCATCACTAGGTAATAAGGCTAAGTAATTACTAACTATACTACTAAATAGTTATATAACTATTAGTAACTAATTAAAAAATAATAGCAATACTTAAAATTCAAAAACATATAAAGCGCTAGAAAACAAAATACGTTATTTACTATAGCAGCCTAAATCTAGCGTAGGAAGGAGTAATAGCAAATAATATAACAAAGATGCTAAACTATCACCCTATAGTTAGCAACGCAGAGCTATATTACCCTACTAATACGCCTTAGGGACCAAGGCTTTAGAAGGGGGGCTAATTATAAGGAATAATAGCAGGTATAGGATATAGAGCTATGCTATTAGCAAAACGTTAGCAAGTTAGAAGTAAATAAATATACCTTAGAGAAAACTCTATAAGCTAAAAACTTAGAAGGTTAAGCAATAGTCTAATATAATAATAGATACCTACGTTTCGACATTCTAGCCTTTCCTGGTTTAGGCCTTTAGCCATACTCTTTACAAAAACTCCTACTTACGCAGGGATTTAAACCCTCTATAGCGTTATAATTAGTTATATCTAGGCCTTTAGGTCTTTTACCTAGTTATTATAGCTTCGCTAGAGGCCCCCTACGTACTTAGTAGCTCTATTATTATCTTCTGCGCAGCTTTAGGTCTTTTACTTATATACTAGCAGGCTAGGCTAGCTTCTATATAGCCTCAGGACTTATACCTATGCGCTATTAGCTTTGCTAGAGGCCCCCTAGGTACTTAGCAGCTCTATTATCTTCTACGCAGCTTTAGGTCTTATACCTACGCGCTAGTAGGCTAGTTTCTTCTATATAGCCTTAGGTCTTGCACCTACGCGCTATTAGCTTCGCTAGAGGCCCCCTAGGCACTTAGCAGTCTATTATCCTCTGCATAGCTTCAGGTCTTATACTTATATACTAACAGGCTAGCTTCTTCTATATAGCCTCAGGTCTTATACTTATATACTAGCAGGCTTTGCCTACTAATCCCTAAGGGCTTAGTAGCATAGCAGTCTATTTATCTTCTAATAAATATAGCTTAAAAACGCTATCCTTCCTGATCTATATACCTCCTATAGTAGGTATACCTATAATCTCACCTATTAGTAATATAGTTAGTATTAAATATAACGCCTATATAGCTTTAATACTTATATAGGGACTGCTTAAGCCTGCTAAGGGCCTAGCGACCTGCTAGTAGATATAGTACTAATTAGTAGGGTAGCCCTTCTTATAGCACTCTCTATACTATAGATTAGCCTAGTATTTAGCTTTATAATAGCCTAGCTTACTATACTTTAAGCAGGTGCTACTCGGGGTATTAGGGCTATTATAATTAAAACGAGCCCTCTTTAGGGCTAGCTTAGTAATAGCTGCTCGTGCTAGTAGTGATAAAGGCTCTATAAGTCCTTTATAGCTATACCGCTCTAGGTATATATCCTATAGCTGCTCTATAGTAGTAGCTATAGCGCGTAGCTACTATATATTAAACCTCTAGTATTTAAGGCCCTGCTAAAGCTAGGGTAAAAGCTAGAAGTAAAAAGTAAGGGCTTAGGCCTAAGACTCTTTAGAGTCTGGGGTCCTGAGGGCTTAATAGATTACTAACTATTTATAAAGAACTAGAGAGGCTATTAGCTAAGTTCTTACTAAAAGCTATTAAGAGGTTATATAACTAGTACTCCTATAATCTAGGGTTAATATAATCTTAGTAAATAAATATAGAGAAGTTAGCTTATATTAGATTAATAAGGCTAGCATAGTAGTAGTATTACTATCTTTATAGCCTAGTAGTTATTCTTATAAGTATTTAATAGATCTTCTATAGCTTAGAGGCTCTAAGCTAGAGGGTATTACTATCTTCTGTTATTATTAGCTAATTATAGATTTAAGCTAGTATACTATCTTTAGTAAGGGTTCTATAAAAGTATACTAAAGGGTATTTATATTTATAAGCCTAGTTCTTAGAGGTCTTAGAGACTAGTATAAGGCGTGTAGATAGGGCTTAAATAAGCGCGTCGTTCTAGTTAGCTTAGTACTAAATAGTTATAATAAGTTTAGTAATAAGGGCTATATTAGGGCTTATAATAGCTAGAGGGTTTTAGAAGCAAAATCTTCACTTAGCTTATTAGGCATAGAGGCGCTAGCAATACCTCAGCAGCCCGATCTTATACTACTACTTATTCTAGAGCTAGCTACCTATTAATTAGGTAAAACTTATCTAATTATAAGTTTATAGCTTAAAAAGCTAGGCTAGGGAAGGAAGGAGTAGTAGTAATATAGGGGTTAATTATTATTAAGAAAACAAGTTAGCCCTTCTAGCTACTTATATATGCAGAGCCGTTTTTAAGGCTTAGCTAAGTAATGCAGTTAAACCCCAGTGGAGGCCCGGCGCTGGTTCGGCGCCGGCTCGGCGCTATAATCCTAATCCCTTATATAGAGAATACTTATCTAGTTTTAAGCTAGTTAAAGCTAATAACTTAGAAATAATATATAAATATATACTAGGGATAATAGTCTATAATAGCGATAGTAGAGCTAATAGCTTTTTATAAATTTTAGATAAGTTTATTAATATATTCTAGGATACTAGCTTTACTAACCTCCTATAGGACTAATAGCTCTGAGTCCTACTAAAATATAGTTAGGAAAACTAGCTCCCTAAAGTATAAAAGATCTATAATATTAGTATACCTAAATATAAAGCAGTATGAGATATAGTAATAAAATTATAATAATAGGGATAGTTATACTATATAATAGAATAGGTATTATTCTTATTTCTAATATTTATAGTTTAGCGTGAAGTTAATAGGAAGTAGAAGAAAGGATATATAGTTATTAATATCTAAGCTTTAAATAAGATTACTCTACCTAATAGCTACTCTATATAGTTATAAGATAATATTATAGTTATAATAAAAGATAAAAAAAACTATTATAGATATAAGTTTATTCTACTACTAATAGTATGTTTATCTAGAATTAGATAGCGCTTTTATAATTATGTAAGGAACAATAGCGGGTGCAAGATGCAAAGCCACGCTATCGGCAAAACGTCGGCGAATTAGGGGTGGATAAATGCACTTTGGAGAAAACTCTGCAAGCTGCAGACTTAGAAGGTTAAGCAATAGTTCAATATAACAACGGATACCTACGTTTCAGCATTCTAGCCTTTCCTGGTTTAGGCCTATAGCTATACTCTTACAAATTATTACCCCTAATAGCTAATATATCTTTAACTATATAATTATAGGGTATAAGAATTCTAATACTTATATCTGATAATAAATAGATATCTTATTTAATAGGACTAGTATTTAGTCTTTTTATAATAATACAGTTTTTATATCTAATATATATAAAGAATATCTAGCTAACCTATAATAACTACTATTACTCCTTAGATTAATAAATATTAATATTAGACCCTCTAAACTTATATCACCTTCTCTAGTATAATATTACTAGGATAGCATATTAATACTCTTAGTTTAGCTATAACTATAGAGAAACTAGATATAATAAAATAAATTGAATACCTAATGACTTTATATAACTTTAAAATATTTGTTAGATTTTATAGTTACCTCTAATATAATATCCATAGATATATAGAAATTATTAAACTACTTAAATAATATAAAACTAAACTTCTTAAATAATAAATAAATAAGGATAGTCTCTATATTACTAGTAAAGACTCTAGATAGAAAAATAGGTATTAATAATTAACCTAGCCCTAACTAATATAGAATAATCTTTATTTAAATTAGTTAAGACTACCCTATTATGATATACTAAAATCTACTACTTTAACCTTATTGGATTAATATTTATTAACTTTAATATATTAGCTACTAGGATTAGAGTAATGATATATTATACTAACCCTAATACTCTATAATATATATTAGATAACTAAGGAAAAGTAATACTAATACTAGTCTAAACTACCATCTAACTAATCTTCTACCTATTATAGATACTCTCTTATATTGAGAAAATATATTAGCTAACTAAGATAGAGACCTTAGGATTTATTTATGTTCTAAAGAAATATAAGTAGTAGATTATAGCTTCTTAATACTTGATATATATTACTACTAACTACTTAGCTACTCTTAGATTATTAAGATAGACTAATATTATACTTATAATAATAGCTAGTACTAATAATAAAAAAACTAGTAAGAGCTATGGAATATACTAGCTAGTTTAAACTAGTTATTATTTATAAGCCTAGTAAAGAATATATTATCCCTAATGCCTTATTTTAACTTCTAACTAATAGGGGCAATAATAACCTAGAACTTAATTATAGTAGACTTAATATCATTCCTAATAATATACCTAAGGAATAGGCTATATAGATATAAGCATAGTCTGCGTGTATTATTAATAATAATCTAGCCCTATACTAGCCATAGTATCTAATAATAGATAAATATATACTAGACCTAACCCTGCTAGCTACTTAAAATAGTATTAGTATAATATTACTTAGTATTAATCCTAACTTCTATAGGAAGATAGCTAATAGATACTAATCTAACTTAGTATTAAAGCCTATCTTAGATATAATATAAAAAAGCCTAGCCCTAGAATATAATAATAGAGCTAACTTACCTTTTTATATATATAATAGCTTTATATAGAAAACGATATTAGGTATATATTACTAATTATATATTCTATAGAACCACTAAGTAGATATCTTCTATATTATTTATAGTAATAATTATATAGGATATAATACGTTTTTTTACTCCCTAGTAGGATCCTTCATCTTATACCTTATCTAATAACTAAAATAATTCCTTATAGGATATCCTAAATACTTAATATATAAGATCTATATCTACTAACTATATAGTGATATATAACTAACTCTACTATCCCTATATCTATATTATATAATTACTATTAACTTTATTCTAGGCTTACTTATAATAAGGAATAGATATAATTATATTATATTAATTACTAATAAATTCTCTAAATAAATTAGCTTAATACCTAGGAGAAAAACTAATACCACTAAGCAATAAGTAGATAGACTACTAGACTTCCTACTCTATTATAACTAGGGTCTCCCTAAAATTATACTTAGTAACTAAGATTCAAAATTTCTATCTAATATATAGAAATATATATAGATATAACTTTGAATAAAGCTACTATATTTTATAGCTTATTATCTATAAACTAATAGATAGAGCGAGCAAACTAATCTAATAGTTAAGTCTACCTTACAGATTTTTATTATAGCTATAAGTAATCCTTATATATAAGATAAAGTACTACCTAGATTATAATTTAAAATTCATAATTTAAAATCTATAACTATAGGGTAAACTCCTAATAAGGTAATACTTAGTTTTACTCTAAATAATGCCATAAACCTTATTACTAGTTATACAAACTATATTCTAGCTAGCCTATATAATTAATTAGTAGTATATAATATAATAATAATAGTAGTAATATAAACTAAGTCTTATTATAATAGGAAATAATTACCTAAGTTTTTTAAAGTGTCACGGCGCTGGGTTGGATATCACGGTGCTAGGCTAGACCTACCTGAATTTGGGATAACGTGACCGCTAAGTCACGTGATCTCTAGGCGAGCCTTTAGCTATCCGGGGCTACGCTAGCCTATAGATAGACTTTTCCCTTCTTTAATATAGAATCTACTTAATATAATATAATTAAAATTTACTAACCTTTGCTTATTTATTATTTATTATACTATTTTATATTTATCTATTAATTCTCTAGAGATAGAAGTATAATATCTTAATTAACTATTATTACCCCTACTCTATTAATTAACTAATATAAGTATAGTACCTAACTAAGCGCTAAGCTAACTAATTTATACCCTAAGTAATCTAAATTTAATTAATACCCCCTCTCTACCTTATGATAATATATTAAATAAGACCTAATTAGCTAATTATAGTTATAAAGCTATAATAATGCTTATACTTAATACTAAAAATCTCTTAGAGCCTTATATTAAGGCCTTTTAATACTATTATACTATATTACCTAACTATAATACCCTTCTATATAATGACCTAAAGGTCTTTAACCTAAATAAGCTTATATAAGAGCAGCCTACTAAAAGCTTATTTATAGATCTTAATATAGATAGATATAAGAGCTTAGCCTAGGGTGCTATTACTAAACTATAGAAGTTTTCTAACTTTCTTTTTATTAATTATAATTACTTAAGTAAAAGCTAGAAGATTTCTCTTACTCTTAATAGTATAATATAGTTATTCTCGAATAACCATAACTTAACCCTTACTTAGATCTAAAACTAGCTTATACACAGAGCTACTTAAGATATTAAGTCCTAAGTCCTTTATATAGGATATATTACTATAAGTAATAACCTCTATATACTCTATAATACTACCCTCTACTTAGAATATAAGAATTAAGAGCTCTAGGAGTTTTTAGATAATATCTATATTATTAGTAATAATATTAAATAGTTTACTATACTTAAGTATTATTAAGAAGAGTATAACTTGGCATAATATAATATTATTACTATAATAGAGGAGAGAGATAAAGCAAGAGATATTAATAAAGCCTTACTCTAGCATTTTAAATATAATATAACTACTACTCCTCCGTTAGTAAACCCTTTTCTTAGTAACTATAGTATAGTACTTTAAGTAATCATTAATTAAATATTATACCTTAAGAGTTAGATCTACTCTAGCTTACCCTTATTAACTATTAGTAATAATAATACTTAAACTATTAAGATACCTAAGATCCCTATCTTTATAAGTACTAAGAGTACTAATCCTAAGTACTTAAAGTTTAATACCTAGATTTTCTATATTAAAATACGCTTTAATAGTAAAGAGTATTATAGCAAATCCTAATGCTTTAAATATGTACTCTTATACCTTAGAGAAACTACTTATAATATCTTATCCCCTCTCCTCTTAAGTAACTTACCTCAAATTACTATAGTAAAATAGCTTATTAATAAGCTAAAAGGTATCTTTATTAACCTAGTTTAGTATAATAAAGCCTAGATAAAGCTTAGTATCCTTGTTATTTTATTTAAGGATATTTAGAATAAATAAGCTATATTTACTAAACTTACTTATAAAGCTAGACTCCTAGAGTTTTAATAGCGCTAGGAGGTCTATAAGAAACTACCTACCTCTCTTTAGAACTAGTGCTCTATTTACTATATAAATAATACTCTTAACTTCTAAGATTATATTACTTAGGTCTATACTATAGCTTATATTATAATACCTTCTAATAACTACCTAGCTAAGTAAACTACTATATAAAGCTCCGCCCTAGTAGCCTATACTAAACCTTCTAATAGAGGAAACCCCTATATATAAGCTTATACTAACTAGAATTAAATCCATAAGGCTTTATATAAGAAGCTCTATAACTAGGATGCTTATTTTATCTATATTCATACTAGCTATATCTCGCGAGATTACCCCTATAAGAGGGCTAAAGCTATTATAAATATTACTAAGCCTACTAAAGCTATTAATAGTAATCTAGAGCTAATAGAAAACTAGAGCCTCTAGTAAAAGCAGACTCCCTACTAGGGGAGGATTAAAGAGATTAGTAACTAGTAATAATATTTATTAACTTATAATAACTAATTAATAATAGATTACTAGAGAAAGAGTTATTTTTAATTTATAATAGATATAATATTCCCCTTAGAGCTCTTTTTAATACTAGAGCAAATAGCTATACTTTTATAAATACTTATATAACCCCCTTCATTAAGGGATTTTTACTATATTAAGTATAATAAGTTATAGCACCCTATCCTAGCTACTAGATTTAATAGAGAGCTATTAGATATTATAACTAAGGTATAAACTACTTATATATAAGTAGACTACTAGGAATTAAATAAATACCTCTCTTCGAACTTAATATAAGGAGGTATAACCTTATCTTAGCTACTTATAGTTTAATTACTATAATATTAGTATAGATATATACTATTAGCGCTTATATTAGCCTAGTAATACCCCTATAGCCTAAGACCTCCTTAAAATAATTAAATAAGATATTAAAGACCTCCTCTCACGTATTAAAATTAATATTAAATATTAACCTAATATAGAATATTATTAGGCTATATTTAAAGCTAAGGAATAGCTATGTAATACTTAGAAAGCTATAGGAAATAAGATAAAACCCCCTATAAAGATCTTATAATAAGGCTATATACTTAAGGACTTAAGATATAATAATAAGTTATAGAAAATAGATATAGTATTAAAGGGCGTGTTAATAATTGACTAGACCTAATAAGTGCTATATTCAAAAGCCTAGACCTCTTACTCCTAAAGCCTAATAAGTAAACAAAGACCTTAATATAGTATTTATTAGTACTATAGGGTTTAAAAGGAACCTAAAGCGTGCTAATATTTAATTAGGCTCTATATTACTATATAAGCTTAACCTAATAATTATAAATAAGTAGGAGGTAAAAGGGAAAGATATAATCCCCCTAGAGGTTAATAAAACTAAGAACTAACGCTTAATTAATAAGAGACTCCTTTTATACTTCTAGGTTTAGAAAGATTACTTTAGTAAAACTATTAGTAATATATTACCTCCTTACTATCCTTATAACTACTAAATTAAACTAGAGCTAGATATGAAGGAGTAGTTAACCTTTTACTTATTATATAAGTAATTACTACTAGAACTTAAGATTATTTAATAATATCTCCTTTAGAACTTACAAAAAGGCTTTATAGCACTAGGTAATACCCTACTTATGTCCCTAATATTATTTATTTAGAAAGCTAATAGCTATTGATAATTCTATATTAACTTCTAGAAGCTAAATAAATTTACTAAGAAGGACTAGTACTTATTACTTCTAAGTAATAAGATACTAAGTTAAATTAGTTAAGCTAAGGTATTTTTAAGGATTAATATCTACTAGGCGTTCTACTAAATTTATATCTACTCTAACTTAGAGGACGTAATAATATTATATACCTAATATAGCTCCTATAAGTATAAGGTTCTACCCTTTAGGCTCTATAATAGGCTAGCTATATACTAATAGTATATAAATAATACCCTTATAGAATGCCTAGATAATTTCTATATAGTATATATAGATAATATCCTAGTATACTTAGAGAACCCCCTCTAGTATAAGGATTATATTAAGAAGGTTCTTAACTAGCTATATTAAGTAGGGCTTTAGGCTAACATTAAGAAGTATAAATTTAGTATAATAATATGCTAACTTAGGTTTATTATTACTACTAAAGGGATTAGCTCTAACCCTAAGAAAGTCTTAGTAGTAAAAAGCTAGTAACTACTAACTATAATATATAATATCTAATCCTTCCTATAGTTCTATAACTTCTATTAATAATTTATTAAAAGTTATAGAAAAATCGCTTAGCTACTTAATAAGCCTATAGCTAAAGGCGCTTAGTTTAACTTTACTAATAACTATATAATAGTATTTATAATATTAAAAGAGGCTCTAATATTAACCCCTATCTTATACTACTAGAAGCCTAAGCTACTAACTTAAGTAGAGATAGATACTTCTAAATCTATTTATACTAATACCCTCCTCTACTAATAAACTAATAATAGTTTAAAGCACCTAGTGGCTTATTTCTTAAAGATTATATTACTAACTAAGATAAATTACCCTATTTATAACTATAAGATAATAGTAATTATTCTTATGTTAGAGGAATAGAGAGCTAAACTCTTAGTAGTTACTTAGCGCTTTGAGGTTATTATAGACTATTAATTACTACTCTACCTTATAATTAAAGAGCTTCTAAATATCTACTAAGCCTATTAGTTAGATATCTTAGCTAGTTTTAACTTCTATATCTAGTACTACTTAGGATATAAAAACATACTAGCTAGTACCCTCTTATAAAAAATAAAACTTTTAAATCTAATAAGTAATCTATAAGTTAAACTATACTTAGGTATTATTACTACCTACCTATCTATCCCTAGAGGTAGTAAATAAGCTATACTAGCTATTAGAAAGTGCCCTAAGCTACCTTAAAATAGCTATTAACATACCTAAACTAGGACATAAGCTAAAGGGATACCTCCTAGTTAATTAGATCCTCTAGCTTAACTATAAGCCTAATATATTATTACTTAAGGTGCTAAAAATACTTATTATTACTAAAAAGGAGCGCTAGAAAATATAAGATAAGCTCTTAATAATAAATAAGAAGCTTATAATACCTAAAGAGGAGGACCTATATAGAAAATTAATCTATAAGGCTTATACCTAAAAGCTTATAAAATACCTAGATTAGAATAAGATTATTAAGCTTCTAAAAGAGCGCTATTTTTGGCCCTAGCTAACTACTAATATTAAGTAATATATTTATAACTATTATACCTATTACTAGGCTTAGAAGCTAAGAGATAAGCCCCTAGGTAAGTTAAGACCCTTACTAATATTAGATTACTACTAGGAATATATTATAATAGATTTTATATTATACCTACCTAACTACTATAGGTATAACAGTATATTTATAATAATATACTACTTACTAAAGAAGATAGTCTCCCTTTTGTATTATAAGATACTTATAATATAGGATCTCGCTTAGCTATATTATACTTATATCTTCTAATATATAGGTTTCTCTATTATAATTATATCTAATAGATGCTCTTAGTTTACCTCTAACTTCTAGAGTAAACTTTATAAGATATATAGTATAACTATATAGCTAAGCATAGCTAGCTATATAGAAACTAATAGATAGATTAAGATCCTTAACTAGTATCTAACTTAATACCTCTACCCCTAGATAAACTAGTACTAAAATAACTAGAGTAAATTATTCCTTATTATAAACTTTACTTAAGTAATACTACTAAATAAAACTATAGGGCTTATATTATTTAAGATTAAATAAGGGTACTTACTATAAATAAGTTTTAACTAAGGATTTATATATATAGAGGTTTTTAATAATAAAAAAAAGATAAACTAGGGTAATACTTAGTAGCTTATATAAAACCTCTATAATATATAGCATATTACTAAAGGGAATATAGCTATAGCTTTATATTATTATACCTATGTTATTAATTACTATTACTTACCTAATAACTTAGCTATAGGAGACTCTATTTATATATTAATAAATAGATAGCGCTAGGAGAATTCCTTAAAACTATTTGTATTATAAGATAGATTATAGCTAATTAAAGCTACTAGCTCTAGAGGAATATAAATACTAGATCCATTAAAAAATATAACTATTACTTAATATTCTACCCTAGCAAGCCTTAGAAAGCTACTAGGGATCCTCTACTAGGTTAATTTAAAACCCTACTACTTATTATTAAGTTTAATAATAAGCTAGAATATAAGGTTATATATATAATTACTAGCTAGTTATACTAAGGATAGTTATAATATTATACCAACTAGAAAAGCTATAACTATAACCCTATCTAGTATAATACTAAAAGTTTTAAATACGCCCTAGTAGTATTATAGGGCTTTTATACTACTAACGTAGCTATTATAAAGCTATTGAAATACTTTTTAGCCTAGCTTCTAGCTATTACCTAAGATAAGAACCCAACTACTATAGATAATAATAACGCCTTAGTATAACTATTAGGAGCGGGAATACTACTTAGGGGAATACTTATATATATAGTAGTTAATTGCTATAGATAGTAATACTAATAAAGGGGGGGGGGGTGGATATTATAGCGCTAGGTTAGATATCATAATACTAGGCTAGACCTACCTGAATTTAGGATTATATAACTACTAAGTTACGTGATCTCTAGGCAAGCCTTTAGCTATCCAGGGCTGCGCTAGCCTATAGATAGACTTTTCCCTTCTTTAACGCAGAATCAACATAATATAGCGCAATTGGAGTATGCTAACCTTCGCCTATTCGCTGTTTATGACAAAAGTAGGATAGAGAGTTATATTATAACTCTATTATAAGTACTTAAACCCCTAAGCTAATCCCCTTACATAGAAATATAGATAATAATATACTAGGCTATATATAGTATTAGAGCAAGTAGGATAACTAGTATATTAATTATAACTACTAGACTATACTAGGATATATAATATTATATCTATTAACTATCTAGAACTAGTACTACTAATAGATATTTTTAAGAGATAACTACTATACTTAGGACTAATAATTCTAACTAATATTCCCTAATAAGTTATATAATCTTATATTATAAAAGCTAGAATAACTTAATACCTAGTCCAACCTATTAGATTAGGTAATAAATATAGATAATAAATAACTTTAGATAGATATATCCTTATAATATAAACTAATAAACTAGTTATTAAATACCTTATTTAGACTAATAACTTAGAATTTTATAAATAGATAGCTTAACTAAGTAGAGATACTTCTTAATTCCTATATACTTTTTATAAATTAAAATTAATTTAATACTTAGAACCTCTATACTTACCCTCTCTATATAATTCCTCCATAATTATAAAGCTATGCTATTTAAATTTACTAATCTATTATTTCCTCTAAATTCCTTAGCCCTATATATCCTTACTCCTATATAAATTTATTAATAGGTCTCTTGCTTACTAACTTTAAAATAACTTCCCTATTATATATAATATTATATCTAAATAATAATATATATAATATATATTATAGCTAATATACTTAACCTTAATAAGAGCAAAGGTAACCTAGTTACTAATAAACCTAATAAGTAATAACCTAATAGAATAGTTATTAATAAGACTACTAAGCTTAGAAAGGAGTATACTAATAATAATAAACTTAAAGAAGCTATGCCTAATATTATTATAATTAAGAGAAGTGAGAAACTATAAGATATGATAGGTAATAATACTATAAGTAACCTTAATACTAATATAGAATTAGCCTTATCTAGCTTAGATATTTCCCTATAGGAGGATATCTATAATTATATAAGTAAGAATAAATAGAACGCCTTTATTACTAATAAGAATAATATAAAAGATAACTATAACTAATATAAGTATTAATGGAACTAACTTAAGTATTAATAATAATAACTTCCTAAGTATAATATTAGAAATACTTAAGATAGTACTAATATTAACTCCTAATTAAGATATTACTAATTATAATATAAAAGTGAGTATTAAAGTAGGAAAATATAAATATTATAAGCTAAATATAAATATAACTAAGCTTACTTAATCTAAGAAGATAATTTAATATCTAAGATCTAAAAAATCTATATAAGTTCTATTATTAGCTAATAAGGAATTTAAATTAAAATATTATTAAAGATTAAAATTTGTTATATTTAATAATAATACTTATTAACCTAATTAATAAGCTATATTGAATTATATTATAGAAGTTTTTAATTATAATTATTAATATACTATACTCTTATTATCTAAGAAACTATTAATCTATAATATACTTAATAATAAAATCCTAGAATTAATTATTATAAATAAGGGTTAGTTAAGCTACTTAATATGTAAATATATTAATATATCTCTAAAATAGGGAACTAACCTAATAATTACTAATATCTATATCTTAACAATTATCTATAAAAGCAAGCTACTTATAAAAGAAAAGTAATCTCTAAATAAAAGTTAAACTATCTAAATTATTTAAGATATATTTACTCTATTTAATAAAGTTAGAGCTAGACTAATCTATAATAATCTCCTAATTCCATTATGGATTAAATTAATAAGCCTAGCCTAACTAGTAATAAGTTAATAACTTATAACTTAACTAATAATTATAACCTATTTAATATAAATAACTTAACTAATAGTAATATAATATTATAATATTCTATCTAACTCTAGAATAATAGCTATATTATAATATATAATTATATTACTTAGATCTATAATAATAATACTATATCTAACTAGATAAATAGACTTACTCTAATCTAGCTAATAATAATAATAGAAATTATTTCTAATTACTAGAGTAATATAATATTCTTATAACTCCCTAGTAAATATTAAGATAGATAACCTAATAGCTTTTATAGATATAGATAAAAATAAAACTATATATAATAAAATAACTTTTATATTTTAATTCTATATCCTAAGTTTATATAAGTATCTATTACTTTTAAATTAATAAATCATATACTAACCTAATATAAGGATACTATAGAATAGGAGGATAGTATAGTTTTATAGAAATAGTTTTATAGAAATTTAAAGATAGCTATAGTTATATAATAAGAAGTAGTATTAAGGATAATATACCTTTTTCTTATTTTTTAGATAGGCAGATTGCTATATAATGCTATACTAGGAACTTATATATGGAAGTCCCCGCTAGGTAGACTAGATAATATAAGAACTTGCACAATACATGACCCGACCCCACCAGTGGTGGCATCCCCTGTGACGGCAATAAAGTCCCAGCTCTGGCGGAGAACGGGAAGGCGCAGTGTATTTTTCCCCGCATTGGCACCTGCACTTTAGTGAGCGCAGTCGCGCGGTTGAAGGACAGCTGCCGATACGCTGCAACTTCGCGCGGAATCGCGCCTGCTTAATGGAGACCGCGTTATTCGCGTGCGCCTCTTTGCCAACTTCCCTCACTTCACTCCCGCCAACGCCGGCGCAACTCTGCCGCCCCGCAAACTCACGACACTCTCTCACAGCCTCAACACTGCAGCGGTAGTACCCCAATCAACCTTAATCGCATCGCACTCTCACGCGTCTCACATACATCGCAGTGTTAGCCTCACAATGGGCGGGCGGCGAAGGAGGACGTCCGACTCCACGAACGTGACCGTTGAACATGAGAGCCACGCTTACGCCAATGAGTTAAGCGTTCTCAAGAAATTCGACAATGATCTACCGGATGCCGACCTGTTACAAACTTTCGTCTTGGAAGATGCGTCGGTTCATGACAAAACAGGCCGTCCCGTCGAGCTTTTCACCGTCCGGACAAAAGGCCCTTTCACCGTTCGCGGCCGAGTCATAATTGACGGCGAGCAGAAGCAAAGAGGTGAATCGCTCCCCCAACTCCTCCCCGCAAGCTTCATTTGCTAACCATGCACAGCCAAGAACCCTACCACGAAATCCGCCTTTATCGAAACCAAATCATGCAAGAGGTACGCTATAGGGAGCATCCAAAACAACGGCTTCGTGACGTACGGCGCGTGGGCGGAGGGCGATTGCGGTTGGTACGAGATTCGCCCTGTTGCCTCATACAAGCCGATCTTTGATCGCATGATCGAGGGCGTCTCGATCTACTACAACATGTTGGAGGAGATCGAGAAGTATGAAAAGAAAGCCAATAGTGGCAGAAGGAAGGGAAAGAAGTCGCCACCGAGCGACCTCACTATAGAGGCCCTGTTTTTCAAGGTGAATACCTACGACACCAACCGTTCTATTGGCAAACTAACCATAGGCAGTACGCTGTGGCTGTGGGCGACGGCGCGACGTATGACGAGGTTGTGCAGCGTTGTGACGAACACGCACCGTTCCTGATCTCTCATTTCTATGAGGATGAGCAGCAGGACTTCGACTGGACCAGGGCCATCTTCTTCAAGTGGATAGTTGACCGGCATCCTGTAAGTGCCAATTGCTCGAGGCCCTTTTTGTATCACTAACTTGTCCAGGAAATCCACGCAAGCGTTCTAGAATCCAGAAAGAAGCAACGTAACGCCCCTCTTGAGGAAGGGATTCCAGAAGAGACGAAGCTCATCGATGCACCCGTCGCAATCGATGAGCCACCTGCGCAAAAGGCTCTATCCAAAAGACGACAACGCTCCACGCAAGATGCTAGCCTTGCTATTGACGACATCGACACCCATGACTTTAGCGGTGTAGGTCAGCGCAACGAGAGATCTAGGTCCAGAGCAAAGACAAAGACGCAATCGCAAAGTCCACCTTGGGCAACCACCTTAGCAGTTCAACCTCCTGAGCCGATGGAGGTCGATACCGCGCCTCTTGTACTGCCCCAACGGCCCATAAGGGGTCAAGTTCCTGGTGGTCGATCAAACATTGACTTGCTTCTGGAAGCCTTGGAGGACCTTCGATCAGACTTGGGTCCGCTTCAAAAGAATTCGCTCTCGAAAACCTCTTCAAAGCTGTACTACAAATACACCATTAAAAATTACAAGGCTTCAGCCGAGATCCTGGAGTATTATGCAAGAGAACTCTTGGAGCACTTGGATGAGAACGCATGGGGCGATTCGAAGTTCTGGCAACAAATGCAACAAAGCGCTGCTAAACCTCGTGCCCAGCTAGAGCACGTTACCCTGGAACAAATCCCTGCTAATCTCATTCGCCGCAAAACGAAGACTTCGAAAGTCGAATTGGAAGAGACTCGCAGCATGGCGGCAGTCGCAACCCCTCCGCCAAAGCGTACCGGGCGCCCGGCAGGAAAAATGTCCGCTCTTCGTCTCGTTGGTAGCAAAAGCAGCAAGCGAGGATTCGATTACGTGGACGATACGCCTGATGCCGTTTCTCGAGGGCTCAAAGTAGCGAAATATTCGCATGCCGACGACTCGGAAGAGGTCGAAGAAGTGGACTACGATGCCTCCAGCTCCGGCGAATACGACCAAAATTCCGACCATGACACATCTGACTCACCTAGTGTATTGAAGGTTGTTGTTCGAGCGGAGGCCCTTCCCACGACGGACGCGAAAGGACCCAACGGCACTTGGGTTTGCGACGAGGAGGGTTGTGGCTTTGTTGTACGCAACCCTGAACAGGACGAAGGCCATCGGGCCGTTCAAGCACACATTCAGGAGGCGCATTACGAGGACGATAATCAAGACGCGCGCATCGATCTGGCAATGACTGAGGGTGTTAAGAACCACCTTCCTATCGAGTATGGATCCCTGTCCCCACCTTCTCAATTCCAATATCTTTGCCTCTACCACGAGGTGGTGTCTCCCTTCTGGGAAACAAGTCCAAGTGGACTCCCAACTAATCAAGAGCCATCCTCGCCGCATTCTTCGGTTACGATGGCAGACTCGTCAGACAAGGACGACATTCTGCCCGGCACATGAGAGGCAATTTCTCGCAATTTTCCAAATCTGTCTCAAGTGAAAACTTTCTTCTAACAACGCCTTTCTTTCACAGCCACCTGCTCGAGAAAATCCGTCAAATGGGCCAAAGGGTCCTCGAAAAGGAAGAAGTCAGCATCGACGAGGTTCCCGTACCGCAGCCGATCAAACGACGACTAATATCATGAGGTATCTCGACCGCGATCAATGACTTTGATGTATCGAGGAATGAAAGCGTCATGATCTGGAGAGGAGGGGAGACTGGGACGGGATCACTTACAACATCGCATCGGCGTTTGGCCATCGGATTGCTTATCAATTCACCCAAAGCGGCTGGCGTTCGAGGGAGACGGGAAATTTTGTTCATAGGCAGGACTAGCTAGGCTACCCACGGAGACACTGGCTCTCATTACAATTCTTGATGAACACACTTACTGGTACTTATTTGTTGCGGTACGCGCCATTCATTAAATTCGTCAAAACTACGCAATGAGTCGTGTCCAGGGGCATCGTCAAAACCTACGCCTCCGCTTAGACTTCGGCGACGCCTGGACCTGACTGGACGTTCTCGAGCCACGGAAGGCCAGCATATTATTTTCCAGGGTAAACTGCTTATATTTCTTCCTCTGCATACGAGACAGCTAACCTATGGCTTTATAGAACTTGTAATGCAAACTTTCGACTCTGCTGGGTTGAGCTTCGGGTGATACCGCCGGCTGTGGTCGCCTCAAGCTATGAATGACCAACTGCTTCATATCCTGTCTTGAATCGACTTAACACTGCTTCTACACAGCGGCAAGCTGGCATACCTCTTGCTTCTTTCTCTTGAAAAAACCCTCTCTGCTTTTTTTAAGTCTCTAACGCCGCGCTGCGAGGCCAGAAAAACATCGGCCCTAGAACCGCTTCTGGTCTAGATACTTGCTTGCTGTCGACCATACAGCCTTGTCGGCCGCAGGCACCTCCTTGTTGAGAGTCTGCACACCCTTGTAGATAGCGTCGAAAAAGGCAAATGCGAGTTTCACGTCTTCCTTGAAGTTGGTAGCATAAGGGAAGAACTTTTCGGGGAAGTCGGCGAGCCTGGCCTGGCGCTTCTCCTTGCTCTCGCCAGCGGGGAGTTCGTCCATGAGTGTCTTGACGGCAATGCCGAGGGCGATGTCTGGGGTTTGGAGGAATGGCAGCCTGAAAACGTTAGTCAAAGTACCAAATGATATCCGGCCTGCTTACGATGTGTTGATCTCCAGATAGTCATCTCTGTCTCTCTTTGACTGCGCGTACAGGAACATCGATGCCACAATAGCCTCGACAAGATCGCGATCGGCCTCACGCACTGCGTTTGACAGAGAGCGGAACAATAGAAGATTTTTGTTAAGGGGGCCAGTGTATCCGTTCGATTCATGGCGGAGCTTGAGTAGTGAGGCGCAACGACTTATTAGAATAATGCTCGCCTTGTCCTCATCACTGCCGGCCATCGGGGCTCCATTGAGCTCTTCATGTCGGTGTCGCGAATTCAGGACATCGAATCTGATAAGCTCGAAGGCGGCTAGAATAGCCTCATAGATGTTGAGGCCCTCGGGTATTTGAATGTCCTTTAAAGAGTCCTTCATGGCCCAGATAGCGCTAGCAACAGCATTGCCCCAGTTGGTGAGCGTGTGTGAATCGTCAACGTAGCCGCGAAGATGAAGGAATCTCCAAATAGCGACAGCAGTAATATTCTGAATAGAATCGATGCCGTTGATACGTCTTTTCTCCTGGTGGAATGTGGCCTCAACAAAATCCGGGAACAAAAGTGCGGAGAATTCAAAAGCAATAGAGCCAGCGGGGTCGTCGATGCTATCCACGATCTTGAAGGAACTTTCTTTGACATCCCATGTGGCAGCAGGTACCGTCGGAGACGGCTGAAGCGTTTTGTTGATTTTGTAAGAGAAATTGTCGTCGAACCACACCTTAACGAAGACGTTGTTGTATTGCAGACCGCGATGCAGCCTGGGAATGAGGAGGCCAATGCTCTGCTCTTTCAGCGGGATGAGCTGGTTCGTAATCAGCTTCTTGTACTGTTCCGAAGCAACGCCATCCAGTGTCGGTGTCACAACGATCCGGCTGTGTGTTATGTAGTCAAGGACGCGAGCACCAATCAATCCAGTGTTGAGGTAGTGGTACAGCTCTCCAGGGAGCTGCAAACCGAGGTACTCGTGGTTGTCGCTTGTGATGTGCTCGTAGTCGTTCACCTTAACCTCACCCTCTTCTGCAATGTAGATGAAGTGATTGATAGCCATCCTGGCTTGTCTGTACTTGTCCAACCAGTTTGGATCCTTCGACTTCAATACGTCTCCGTAGGAACTGCATGCCGATTGAACAGACTTCTCAGAAGCTCTGAGGAGGTTCACGGCGTCGTTGATAGTGTAGGGTTGGCGAGGGTTGAGTGAGGCGTCCAGAAGTGGAGGGAAAGGGGGCAAAAAGGAGGTTCCAGTCATCAACAGCGCGTCGCTCAGCATGCTTTCGCTGATGTTGAGCGACCGAAGCAGGTTCTTCTTGGAGAGGGAGGTAACCTGCTTGGCTTCCCAGTCTATTGAGCGGATCACAGTATCCTTGATGGGGTACAGGAGTAACTCTTGTGAGCCCATTATGGCAGCGCATTGATCTGAGTCGATCATGTCGAAGTAGGCGAGCTAGGCCTGGTCAGCGCAAGTCCGCTACGAGGTGTCGATGTCGTGTACTTACCTGTGCAGATGCATTGTATGGAGGTACGAGAAAGTGGAACTCGTTGTCCTTCAAAATCGACTTGAGCAACGGGTAGAGGTTCTGGATGCGGAAGGCACCTGCATTAACTGCCGTCAGTCAAGACTCCTGCGTGCACCGCGTCTGATAAATACCGCTGTTCTGACCGAAGGCTGCGACAGCCTTCTCTGCCTCACTATTGAAGTAAAGACTCCAAGCCTCGTTGGTCTTCTGATTGGCCAATTTCCCCCGTTGCACCGCAACCTCCTCCTGGCCTGCTACAGACTGGCCGTCAAAAATGAAAAAGGGAGTGACCTTATTCGCCTTCCATTGCTCGATATCTGCTCGGAGGTGGAACTCGATGCCAGTCATGCCACCCAGGGCGGGCAGGAGAGGCTCGTTGAACGGGGGAGTGTCGAGGAAGAGCTGAAGGTAGTATGTCGCATCAATGGCTATCGCGCAGTCCTCGAGCTCGGAGACGTCGTGAGTTCTGGATTCAGAGGGTTTGTTAGCCATCGAGACATGGGATCGGAGGAAGATCCGGCTTACGCTGCCTGGCCATTGACCCAGGCATCCTCCACAAGAACTGTCATGTCGAATCAGTAATGCGCATACCACAAGAAGCGAGATCCACGGTCGTGATTTCGAGTCGCAGGAAGTATACGTGGGAGTGGGAGTGCGTAAGTGCCGCTGTATCGCGAATTGAGGCCAGATGTTGTGCGGTGTAACGTCGCGGACAGGAAAAGTTGGCCCAATGCAAAGCTTGGGAGACTTCAGCGCCAACAAACCTTGAACCGCCCACGATACTTCTCGGCCGATTGGTAAACACTTCGTGTAGGATGCCCACTTAGGCGTGGAATTCGGATGTGTCTCCAAGCGCTAGCCGTGGAGGAAGCGGGTATGACGCAGGTATCCTTGGACGCATGTGACGGGAGGGCGAAGCTTCGAAAGCGGGCAAATCATGAAGCAGAGGGCGAGCGCATCGAGAGCAAAAGTGTCGTCGGGAGCAGAAGCAGAGGGTGGACTCACAAGGCATCTTGTCGGACCTTGCGCGACCACGAGGTAGCTCGTCGACCTCGAGTTGACAACGAGCCGTTTGGGGGGGGGAAGGTGGAGCTTGGGTCGCGAGACCTCAGGGGCGGTCTGGCAGAAGCTCAAATGACTTCTAAAGAAACGACTGAGCTTGTCATGAAAAAAAAGATGGCCACAGGAAGGCCAAAAACACTGACAAGCCGTGTCTCAAACCGAAGAGGGTAGCTTTTCGAGGGAAAAAAAAGGACGCTGGCGAGGGGAGGTAAATTGGCGAAAGTTCGGGGTTCAGGAACGTAGGTGCGAAGTACCGTACCGCTGTACAGAGAGAGCAAGTCGGCCAACCCTTGGGTTTCCGGACGCTAGGCAAGTAGTAGGGTTAGCGCCTGCCTGCGTTGCAGTTGTTTCGTGGGCTGTGGCGGTGTTTTTGTGGCGTCCATCATGTCGCGACTTCCTGTTCCAAGGCTTCCAGTTCATATTGCATGTCCATGAGATGGTGCTTTCATGGACCTTTTACCCAGGCTGTCTTTCAGGAAGCTCAACTGGGCTGCTGAAGCCATGGGCAGGTTCTAGACAGACATTGTGGACTGAGGAAACAGGCAGCGATTGTGCCGTCTTTATTTCGGTGTTTCTTCTCCCTGATTTGACTGTGACTTCAAAACACTCCTGGAAGGGTCAGGATTCAATCCTTTCGGAAGGTGTCGGAGGAATAAATTCCATCCAACCAGCTCTTGTTTTTTCTATCAATGGGAAAAAAACTGGATTCTCCAAGATACAAAAGAGGCTCAACAACAACACCATCTAGGTCTTGTTTCCATCAGACAACGTGCGCACTGAGCCACTGGGAACCTTCATTCAATGTGAGTGACCTCGCAGCGGCTCCTGTTCCCGCCTGTCCGGACCCCGCTCTCTGCCTAAGTATGGATGCATTTGCGCATCTTCTAAGGTAGAGTTCCGCCAGGGATGCTTTCATTCTGCCACCCCTTGCATTGAAGTGGTCGGAGGTATCCGTCCTAGCAACCTCTCCAGATGGGGGAACCTGCACGCAACAAACAGTGTGAGGCAGCTTGCTTTGGTAGAAAGAAGGATTCAGGTTTCCGAGCAGTCTTGCCAATGGCCAGATACCTCTCAGATCACCAATTCTCCCAAAGAGTAATCGTCTCAGTTGAGTTGCGGGAACAGCAAGAACATCATGCCCAGATATGCTAGTACAAATACCTTAGGATGGTTCGCCGGAATGGACCGCAAGCATGCGCAACGGGCGTCGCTTTTCATTATTTATGACGCCAGTCGCAACCCAAATCCAACGGCGTCCGAAGCGACTTGCTCATAGCTCTCTGTGTAACCAACCTGCTGAACCCCAGCAAAATGCCATTCAATGGATCAATGCATCAGGGGCTGGGCTAGATGAGCTGAGCGTAGAACACTTGCAGGTGCTAGACAATATATCCGCAACCCGCCTATTATTGTTAACGGAAACAATTGCCACCTTCGTTTGACACTGGGGGAATACCAGTGACGTTGGACTCGATTTTCGACATATCCTATTGGAGAGCTTCTGTACCTCATCAAGGCAAACGATCAACCCGCTCGAGCCTCTGTATTTCAATTGACCGTTTTGTTACAACCCCGCACCTGTAATATCAGTTCTAGAAGCTAAGCACACGAGCTTAACTGAGCTAGACTTAGAGCTCCTACTGCTTACCTAGAGTCATAATCAGTTGTTTTGTCGTTTCGGCCGTCGCTATTGGTACCATTAATCATTCGCTATTACATAGTCTAAGCATCTTGACTGAAAGCTCCCGCCTTCCAGACCTCCAAACCGCAGTTATCTGCGCTTTACATCCACTGGCAAAAGCTGGACCCGTCTCAAGGAGGTCCAGCCCGCCCCTCCACCATCCCACTCTTATCGCTTATCGCATCCCACTTCGCGCGAGTACTTACTTACCTCTCCGCGGGTGCGCCTCGCGCCCTTCTAAGCTCAGGTACTCAGGTGTTCGCTCGCTCATCTCGCTCAACTCACCTTTCCTCTCATTACGCCCGTCTTTACGTGTGTAACCAAGTCAGACAAGAGAGAGATAAAGATAAGGAAACCATGGCGCCCAACGCAAACATCCCCATCATCGACATCGCCGCGCCCGGCGTCGACAGGACAGCAATCGCGAAGCAGCTGGTCGACGCCGCCGTAGAGCACGGCTTCGTTTACATCCGCAACACCGGAAAGTACGTCAACCTCGGCGACATCGACGCCGCCTTTGACCTGGTAAAGTCCTCCTCGTTCTTCCCCTTTCGCCGTCGCATCATGCTGATCCGAAAAATGATGGTTTAGTCCAAGAAGCTGTTCAAGGCTCCCGTCGAGGAGAAGGCCGCATGCACCATACAGCAGAACAACCGCGGCTGGTCAGGTATGCACTCTGAGACGTTGGATCCCAAGAACCAGAAAGTGAGTCCAAACCAACATCATTCAACACAACCTGTGACTAACATCGCGCAGATCGGAGATTACAAGGAGTAAAAATACTTTTCTCATTACCCCTTTGCCATCCTCACCACCTCTCACTCCCAACTAACATCCACCCTCTCCCCAACTCACCAGGGCCTTCAACTTTGGCGAATTCAAAGACGGCAAAGCACAACAGCCCCTCCCGCCCACGATCCAACCCGACGAGGCCTTCCTCAACTCTTTCAGGGATCAGTGCCACGCCCTGTGCCTCGAGATCCTGCACCTGCTCGGCATCGGCCTGGAAGTCGACCCACCCACCTTCTTCTCCGCCGCCCACCTGCGCGAGAGGGGCGAGTCCGGCACCATCCTCCGCATGCTCTACTACCCGCCCTCCTCCGCCACCGCCGTCTCCAACCCGGACGACGTCCGCGCCGGCGCCCACTCTGACTACGGCTCCGTGACCTTGCTCTTCCGCCTGCGCGGCCAGGCCGGCCTCGAGATCCTCACCAGCGACGACGCCTGGGCTCCCGTGCTGGTCACCCCGCCCGGCACCGAGGACGACGCTCTCCCACCCATCCTCATCAACATTGGCGATCTGCTGTCGTACTGGACCAACGGCCTGTTCCGGAGCACCGTCCACCGCGTCGTCTTCGGGGGCGAGGGCGCGCCGGGGGAGACGGACAAGGGACCGAGGTACTCGATGGCCTTCTTCTGTCATCCCGTCGGGTCCGTCACATTGGATCCCGTGCCGAGCGACAGGGTGAAGGGGTTCGTAGCGCCTGAGGGAACGCCAAACGCGAATCCGTATGCCGAGAGGAAGGTCATGACTGCTGACGAGCACCTTTTCATGAGGTTGAGGGAGAGCTACAAGGGGTTGTATGAGGAAGAGGAGGCCAAATCATGAAACAGCACAGAATCTCGGTAGCAAAAACTCGTCAATGTTATAGTATCTCGTCAAGTCCCTCGCAATGCCTGATGTGTGCCATGACTGCCCGAGTATACATACAAAAATGGACTCCTTAGCTATGCTAAAAGAACAAATTGCTAAACCAGCCCAACAAACCATTTGCGCTTCGGATCAGGGTGCGCCACTGATGACTGTGACCCCTTGAGAACTCTCTCTAGAGCAGTGACATCCTCCAGTAGACGCCAGTCGTATACTTCGATCCACTCGCGCTTGCCGCTGGCAAAGTACTGCGCTTTCTGCGTGACAGCGTTCATGAAGGACCTCATGGCTTCCTTGCGGTTGTGCTCGACGAAGCAGATCTTGCGCGCGCCGTGCTTTCTCGACGCTGGCGGTATAGTGGACCAAGTCTGGAGATCTGCCGTCCACTTGGGAATTCCATGGAGCGGCAAGAGATTCTCGGTGATCCAGAGCTGGTGGGCGATGCAGGGTGAGAGGAGAGCGGCGACGCAGTTTGCTAGGAGGCAGTGGGGGCCTGCGTATTCGCATGTGTGGTTGATCGGGTTAGGCTGGGGAGGGGGAGCCATGGCGCGATTCTCCGTCGGTGTCTTAGTGAAGACCGCGTTTTCTGTTTGCTCTTCAGACGTCCAGAGCGGAGTAGGCATGGCTTGCGATGGTGCCGTGATGACCTCGGCTTGCTGGGCCGATGCCGACAGTTGAGGAGCGAGAGGGGATGGAGTCGCTTGGTTGACGCTCATTTCTCCAAGAGGCTGACGAGCTTGTTGAACGCGGTTTTTTTGCTTTGCCACGCAAGGCTCATAGCACACACGCAGACGCTTGCTCTGAGATTCAGTCGCGTTGGGGCTTTCTTGGGTACGTTTGCTGGCGCTGCACGATTCTGCCGATGTTTTGTCGGTGAGGTGTTTTGGAGATTTGGCACTCACCACTGGAGCCGACGAGGTTGGTGGGGTGATGAGAGGAGTTTCTGGCACCTCCGGCAAGGTTGGAAGCAACCGGCGTGCTGCTGAAGGGCTTTCTGGGTATGGAGCCGGCGAAGTCGAAGGTCTGATAGAGGAGGCTCGTGATGGCGTCATTAGAGATGTAGTTGTCGACTGACTGACGGCGTCAACGGGAATACCGCGCGGGTCCGCGCCCTCCAACGCGGCGATCCAGCTGAGCATTTCTTGGCTATCCTCCATCGGCGGTGTTGATGTTGCGTCCGCTGCCACCTTCTGCAATTCGGCGAACGAGATGGTGTCGATGAAGGATCTATCGAAGTGGACTTTGGACACTTGGGGAAACCTGGGCTGCCAGAAACCGGTGTTTCCCTCCTTATCAAACGAGAAACAGCGGATATCGAACACCAGTGGTTCAGTGAAAACCACACTTGGCAGTTTTTGCTGGGCAATCCCGGGCGCAATCTTTAGCATCAAAGCCTCATTCTCCTCAAAAGGCACCGGGGCGGGTCTGCTGTAAGCTACCACTGTTTTGAGCATCGTTTCGTTCAGCTCCACTTGGTGAACAACAGTGAACGTAGGTGTGGCCTGGCATCTCTGCACGTCTTCCTTGTTCTCGAGACAGCCGAGGTAGAAGTGCGTCCATTGCAGGTTTGGTATTCTGTAACGTTTCGCTTTGTCTGGGTCATAACGAGCTGCCACAACAGCAAAGTCACCCACGTCTCCAAAGCTGCCGATATACTCTTTCTTCAGCTTCATGGGACAACCAACAAAAGGCCGTCGGTTTTGGCTGAAGTCGAAATAGGGATCGTCGGGCTTCAGAACTATACCTTCGTCTCGTGCTGCTATGGACGTGGCGAACGCCTTTCGCAGATGTGATGCTGCCAGAGGTTGGTCGAAGCATATGACTTGGCGTTCGACCAGCTCGGCGTGGCCCTCGCGACAGCTCACCATGTCGGCAAGACGCTTGAAGCGCTCGCTGTGTCGAACCCCGAGAAGTGAGTCGCCGTCGACTAGAAGGGCGTCAAAATAGACGATCATCAGGTGTTCATAGTGATGTCGTCTATGGGAGTTAGCAAAGGCACCTGAGCTGGAAAGACAGTACTTGCTGTGAGTCGGCTTCTGTATGGAGAAAGCTGCCTGACCTAGATACATATTTGCGTATCTTATGAAAAGGAAGCACCTTGTTTTCCTGGGCAATGTGAGTAGATGAAAGTAAAGGGATACCAGCAACGTACCTTGTCACTGTAGACAACAAGTTCTCCCTCCAGAATACAGCCTTTTGTCATTTTGCAGTTGGGCTTTCCAATATTCAAAGAGTCCCGGATAGCGCTGTATTGTTGTTAGCAGACAATCCGATTCAGAAAATGTTAAACTTGCCCATGCAATGCTGCACGATCTGATGTGCTGTCCTTGCCGCTCTTGGAAAAGATCTGAATACACTTGGGACCCTTGCTCAGATCTATATGGATCTGGCAGTATTCCCCATCAACCTTCTTTTCACAACTCATGCGACCGTGACCAATGTTCATGCAGTGTTTGATACTGCGTGCTTTCAGCCATGGCTGCCTACCAACTTTGACACCCAAGATGGGTGTCAAATGCTTTAGCAGGCCTTCGCGTCTTTTGATCCAAGTCTCGTTGCGCGGAGAGATGTCGTCCTTCAGCTTTCGCAAAAGAGATAGCGCCGCACTAAAATTGTCTTGAACCCTAAGAATCTTGGGGAGCAAGGGATCGTAGCAGTAGTACACATGTCCTGGATCTAGCATGATCGGTTGGAAATTCTTGAGTATCAGGCGAGTCAACCATTTCGCTTCTTTGGCTGACATGCGAAGATAGAGGTTGCGGAGAAGCTCTTCGCGATCGTCCTCGCTCGGATAAGGTTGCGACGCCTGCACAGCGGGAGAGCTGAATCGGCATCTCGCGGCGATGCCATGGAGAGCTGCGTCGATTTCCTCCACGGACACAGGCTTATTTGGATCATAACATGGACATGGCTGCAATATCTTCAGCCAGGGCATCATCTCGAGCTAAGAACCTCTCGTCGGTTGCTAAGCAGTAGCATCTCGAGAGTGAGAAGTACTTACTGTTTCTTTGATGATAGCCTCGATACAATCGGCCAGATCCAAGCCCAAACCTGCCTTTTTATACCGTCGCAGTTCTTGTGTCCGCGCCAGACGAACAAGTAGGATGCGCCCGACAATACTGCAGAGCGAGTCGGCTTGGATGTTGTACACGCGATCGGTGCGCTTGTCAGGAAGCAGGGTAGAGAGAAGCGCGGACGCATTGGTGGTTGAATCCTCAATGCGGCAGCGGTGTTGCTTGAACCAGTTGGTCACGCATTGATTGATGCTGGAATTGCCCTGTTTGCATTGTCTATAGGCCTGCTCTAGGAGGTCGCAAACGAGGAGAAAAGGAAATGGCATCGTGACGGGTCAAGCATCGTAAGAGATCAGCTTGTCGCGGTCCTTGAAAAAGTATCTTGTGAAGACTGTAAGGTGAAGTAGACTTGTCGTGTGTGTGTCTCTGGATCTACTGAGCAGGCAACGGCGAATGAGACATCCAAGAAAGTGCGGTTCCAAGAAAATGCCCGAGGTGAGACCACTCCTCTGAATGGGCTGCTTTCGATTGTGGTAGGTAGGTTAGATGCTGGGCCGCCCGACTCGTAATAGCTTCATGCAGTTTAGTCGGTTGACGAAAGTCGCGTCACGCGTCTAAACGGTGCGCGTTGCGTTGCGTTGCGCGCCCTGAGGTAAGTAGCTGGTAGGCAGAGCCACCAATTCATTTGCGAGTGCTGTGTGTGGTTCGATTGTGCGCCGCTTTCCGCTGGATCAGAACGTACCTTGTGCACGCACAAATAGCGTGCATAAATCCGAAAGGATTGGACGGCAAGGGGCAGCAGGACAATCAAGGAACGGGGAGGAACTTGGAAGCCGTGGCCGTGACCGAGACCAGCAATCACGTGGGGCTGGATGAGTTTTGGGGAAACAAGCTGCGGCTCTGATTGGCCACTAATATTGAGGAAATTGAGGGCTCTTAACGCAGGCCACGGTTCATCCTAGCTCTTTCCTGCAGACCCTAGCCGCTACCCCAGCCGCTACCCTGGACTCGGTCCAACCGAAATGGCTTCCAAGTCCCGTCCATGATCCATCCATCTGCCAGGCAGTGCTGGCGATGCTAGCCTACAATGCTAAGGATAGGAGAGTCACTAACGAGGACTAGCAAACTGTCAGCAATGCTTCCCGAATCCTCTTCAGAAGTTCAGGCCAGGACGGAACGAGGGGACTCGGAAGTTTGCGCAATGCCTCGGGCCATTCTTCCAAGACTTCCCCGTCCGGCACTACCAAGACACCGTCCAGACCGGGCCACCATCGCACGCCTGTTGCCGGGGCGCCCGTCGGTTTCTGACTGATCCTGACTCCTGGCTGCAGGAACCGCAGCTTCCTACAGGCTGTCGCACAAGATGGTGCCGCACGCTGCTGCAAGCCCCTGAATACCTTAACGTCCATCTTAGTGGATCGGCGCTGCGGCAAACACACAACTTTGGCCCACTGGTGTCCGTGGAAAATGACAATGGTCGAGTTTCGTTTCGTCTTGTTGATCGGGGCAAGACGGACACCAACATGATGGGAAACATGTGCCAGTGAGATTCGGCTCCGGCTGTTGTTTGACAAGTAGCCCAACAAGTAGCCATGCTGTTGACATTGCCTTGCTTTAACCCTTACTTCGAGGTGACTCATGAGGCTTTATAATGCAGAACAAAAGAGGGGAGCCGTCAAGTCACAGCAGGGTAGATGGATGTAAATAATGAGTGTAGACAAAAGCAATGCGAACCGCACACGAAACCACCATATTTCCGTCATCAACAGCCCAGGTCAGACCACATGCTCCGGTTCCCATCCCAACAACCAAGGCCAAAGCCAATCGAAAAAAAAAGGGAAGAGTCAAGTGACTAGCTGCAGCTCTTCTGTTCCAAACTGTAAGACTGGCATTGCATTCACTCACTCACTTGTCTGCTCGACATCTGCTGGCCTATCTCGATTCGCTTCTTCTCTTCTTCTCTTCTCCCCGCTGAAACGTCGTTCCTTCTTCCCAGCCTTTGTTTTATCTCACCTCCCGCCTCTTCGTCATTGGCTCCCGCCTCTCGTTGCTGCTGCAACTACCACTTCTCGATATTGACTTTCATCCTCAGCGTCGAGATCCAAACCATTCATTCCCGCCGCCAACCTTTTGCTTCTTTAGCTGTCGTCCGAACTAACGGCCTCAGTTCTCGCGTTTTCCTTGCCCATACCTTACCTCATACTTTGGGTCCTGACATCGGTCTCCTTGTCATCCCTGCCAGACCCCAGGACGACCACGTCGACCACGGATACCAACATCAAAGTGCGGACAAAGTACGGACACACGCAACATTTACCCACACCTACAGATCCTCTCACTGCCGGACCGATAGCGTCAACAACAACCTGGCCGGCATCAAGCAGAACCAGCATTGACAGCTTCGGAGCCACATCCACGGGTCTCGCCTTCTTTGCTCTCCCAGTCGCAATCCCGTCTGTCATCATCCTCCTGTCCGTCGCAATCTTTACGTCAACATCACAATTCCCCATTTTCAGTCCTTGTCGTCTTCCAACTGGCCAATTGGGAATCTGTGCCCGAATCCGTCATTCAACCCTTCCCAGGCACAGCAATCAGGCGAGATCAAAGATTCCACAGCGGCCGAATCCACTGGTTTGGCTACCCTTACTGCCCCGGCGCCCCCTATCTGAGCAAAATACCCTCGTCCGCCACGCCAGCTCAGCCAATCTCGCTGTCCAATCGCAGCCTCCATTGCGCCTGCGACCCTCATTCAATCAACCCCGACCAGACCCAGACGAGGACTCGACGAGGTCTGGTTCCTGAAGCTGGACACCGCCCCCGAGAGACCCAGACCCAGAAGAGACCAGACCCCTAACCCTGTCTCTTGCTCCGGTTTCTGCTAATCGCTGCCATCTACTGGGGCGTTTTTCGCTTGCTTTTGCAACAACAAACACTGGCCTGTCAATAATGACCCTCTTTCCACCCTACCCATGACTGTCGTTTTCCTCCTTCAAATCTGCTTCGTCTCTACTTGTTTTCACACTCTCTTGAATGACCACCAAAAACATCTAAACACCTACAAGGCTGTCGTCGCCAGAAGAACGAATTACGCTCATTCCTCCGCCGCCTGGAGACAAAGGCAGATTCGGAAGGCCGCCAACGCCTCTCCCTCCCATTCTTTGCCTAAGCGCCGCAGAGCATACACCACCGCGAACTGCAAATCGCTGCGGGAGGCGCCACGCAGCCGTTTTGCTCGTGCCGAGATGCGGAGCACCCACGAGATTCGCCGTCGTTCTTCCGTGGTCGAGCGTCCGCCGGCCGATCCCCCGGCCACGACTACAACGGCTTTTACACCGCAACCCGCCCTGCCCTGGCCGACTCAGTTCAAACCCGCAGGCACGCAGGTCGAGACGCTGATCGGGGAGATGGGTACTCCAGAGGCTATGACGCCGCCTCCACCGACACCTTCAACGCAGGAGCGCGTCTCACGCGCGGCACGCTCGACTTCCAGTGCATCGCGTAACACGAATCGACTGTCGCTTACACTGCCAATCGCTCCGCCCACTAGCGACCCGTCCCGGCCAGCTTCCATTGCGACAACATCCTACCCTCCTACGCCTGCCGACACCTCAGTTGTTACATCTCCGTCAGATTCTAATGAGTTCATTATTGCGATAGCAGCGCAAGAGCGACGCGTATTGGAGATTCGCGAGGAATTGGCGTGTGCCGAAGCTGAATTAGCCAAACTAAAGCATGACTACACCGCTCAGTCAGCTCGGAGGAAGAGGGAGCTGCCGCAGCGACCACTCGCGCCGCAATTTGAGCCATCGCTGCTCGATGATGATGAGGCGGCCTCAAAACGGAGTGTCGAGCTGGACAGGAGGAAGGCGCTCTTGAGAGACTTGCAGGGACAGACCGGTCCACGAGAATACAGACGCAGAGTCCTCCGTGGCGGGCACACAAGGACTTTGTCGTTGTTGTCACCGACGAAGCCGGAAGGATTCGCTGTTCACGAGGACACCTCCCGCCACAGATCGATGGACCTGCGCTCACCGATCATGACCCCGACACATGCGGCACTGCCGAAGAGGGCTTCTTGGCAGCCGCGCACTTACAATACTGCTACACCCGGAGTGAAGCAGATGGCGCAGGACTTCCGGGTAGGTCTCTGGAGCTTTGTGGAGGATATCCGCCAAGCCACTGTTGGCGACGAGCCGATTCATGGCATCACCCGCCCAGGCTCAACAGAGCCCGGGAAAAGAGTAGGGTCGTTTGGTGACCACGATACAATCAAGGCACTCAACTCCCGCGGCAGAGCGCCATTGAGCTCTGCATTTGAATCGCCCATCGATACCCCTACCAAGTCGGCCCGGCCATTCCATGAACGACCGAACCCGAAGCCGGCCGCGAAGTCCACTACTACCAAGGCAAAGCAATTCTCGTGGACGCCGCTGACCTTCGATTCGTTTGACGACAGTGACTGGTCGAACTGGGATTCACCCCAGGTTTCATCTGCCAAATCGGCTCGCTGGAGTGGCTCGACCGTTGGTGGAGTAGAGGGGATGACTTCAATGTCTGAGAACATAGATGAGAACCTGACTCCACTGTAAGCAACCCATCCACGCTCGTCCCGTGCCGTACTAAGACATCCACAGTAAGAAGAAATCCCCTATCACCGTTGATACGTCGGCGGTACCCAACTCCCGCCCCGAGTCAGCGCTTCTGTCCCCCACTCAGTTGGGAGAGCTTCTTCCTCAGGTTGTGAACAGACTCTCTCCTGGCAACCTCAAGCGCACCGCCAACAACCTCATGGACGAGTGGGAGAGAAGCCTGTCTCCGCCGCGAAAGCTGGAGGACGAAGAAGAGCAGCTTATCGATTTCCAAGACACCACCGCCTGAGTCTCGACGATCCCTGTTTCCTAAGAAGGGATGTGGGAGGTCGCACGCGCTACGACACCTACGTTGCACATGACGAAAGTCAGCATGGTACATAACCTAGCGCCACCGCATGGATTACATTCAAGTATAGATAAAAGTATCGACTGGACCGGATTGCACAAAACGGCCAGGCTAGCGTGAAAGTTATTACGCTGAACATAGACTACGTGTGGAAAGGGAAGCCGACAACGAAGGGGGCCTATGAACAACAGCAGGGAAGATTCTGCTGGTGGCGCCAAGTCAACAGCATTTGCAAGAGTAGTTGAGCTCTGTTATGAGAGCTGATATCGGTGTATGTCTGGGTGACAGTCCGGCGGTCATTGTCGATGATCGGTTGGACAATGGCATTATGACGATAGTAATGAATGTACGACGCAAAGTTTGCGTGCTTTTTGGAGGACATGGAAGAACTGGCGCCTATGCGATTAGCTAGTTTACTGTATCTCTTGAGTTGTCCATCAGACATGGCCAGCTATGAGAAACGTTACGAGGAACAGCTTGTTATACACGCGTAATTAGATTTGAATAGTAGTAACTGTTTATGACTGGAATAGTTAATGGTCGCCCCTGGGTTATCTGGGATCGAGTGGAGTGGGGCGAACTTGGAAGAAAGTTGGATGCGCACAGTCGAGTAGACTTCTTCGAATTGGCAACCAAAGGTTCGCCGATGGACGTGATCTTCTCGCTTCTCGACGATAATACATCAAGCCGAGTACCCTGTCTCACGGACAACGGTGCGGAGAAGGAGGTGGTGTTTGAAAAGCAGTCGTGGCAGTGCAACTCCCGCAAGCCCAACCAGGCTGCAACCTGGGGTACGGACGCTCTCGCTTGGCAAGCAACCGGGTAGGTGCGGTGTAATTATCAACTAAGGCAGTTGCTTGAACAAAGGCGACGGTCATCAAGTGTAACACCATGTAGTTCTCGCCACGCGCTTCAATCTAAACTCAACCCAAAAAGAGACACAACTCGCACAACCTTTACGCACGCGAGGAACAGAATCACCTCAGACGACCTCCTGAATCCAAGTGAATGAACGTCGGGCTGCGTCCTCGGCTCAGGGCGCGGCCGTCTTTGGTCGAATTGCTAGCCCAGAGTAAAGAGCAAAAATCGGCTGACAGCTCCTCGTCGGCATCATCGTCGCCAATCTCACCAGCGTCACCGCCCATTCCCCCAGCTGCTGCTGCAGCGACAGCCGTCGACAGTGGCAGCTCACGCGCATACCTGCAGGTTCCGATTGACGCTACAAGCGCTATCGCTCTTCCAATAACAGCGGCTACTGCTACACCAGAGACTAGAGGCTCCTCAGCAGCCGGCACGGACCCCGGTCATACATCATCGGCCCCACTTTCTTATGCGCTACCTGAGGCGTGGGCTGGCCGCACCAATCCCATTGCCAGCTCGAGTGCCCCAGCCAGGCATGCGCAGGAGTCGCAGCCGCACCGAAGCAGCCAAGTGGACGTCGTCGAAGCTCTGGCAATAGCTTCTGGTCAACCTCTACCTCCATCTCCTCCAACAACACCTCCTCAACGGCCATCTATCCCGCCCTCCTCCTCAACACCGGACTCGTCACGTCTATCGACCAATCTTCTTCCTGTGACGAGCATCCACTTGTCGAGCCCTGCTCGCGTTCAAACGTCCACCATGCCTCCTGTAAGCAGCCCCGATTCCCAATCAACTACCGTGCGGCTTTATGCCTGCCCCACCGGCCCGACCTCGACCACTGGAAGCTAACCATGGGCTCCCAAGAAGCAGAAGAAAGACAACAAAGCCGAGGAAGATGGTTCCCTTCACGGTAAGCGTTTACGGCCATGGTATCTCGTCAGTGATGGCTTCGACTAACGTCCTTGTGCAGGCAAGATCTTCTCCATTTCTGGGTTCGTTCGAAGCTCCCCGATTCGCCCCATTCGCTCGACTCCCGCGCCCGACTGCTAACCAGATAACAGACCCGTCATTGTCGCCGAAGACATGATCGGTGTTGCCATGTACGAGTTGGTAGGTCATGTCTGTTGAATGAGACATGGGATAGCTGTTTGACATGCAACAGGTCAGAGTTGGTCACGATAACTTGGTCGGTGAAGTCATTCGTATCAATGGCGACCAATGCACAATCCAGGTTTACGAGGAAACTGGTGCGCTGCCATTTCATTTATTCTCTATATAATACATTGCTGACACGTCGCAGCTGGTGTCACCGTTGGTGACCCCGTAGTCCGCACCGGAAAGCCTCTTTCCGTCGAGCTCGGCCCTGGTTTGCTCAACGGTATCTACGACGGTATCCAAAGACCCCTCGAGAAGATCAGCGACCTTTCCAAGACCATTTTCATTCCCCGCGGCATCGCCGTTCCCGCTCTCGACCGCACGAAGAAGTGGGAGTTCGTTCCCTGCATGAACGTCGGCGACCACATTTCCGGCGGTGACGTCTGGGGTACTGTCAACGAGAACTCCTTTATTTCCACCCACAGAATCCTGTTCCCTCCTCGTGCCCGCGGTACCATTACCAAGATTGCCAGCAAGGGAAGCTACACCGTTGAGGAGAACCTTCTCGAAGTTGAGTTCGACGGCAAGAAGACCGATTACCCCATGATGCAATCCTGGCCTGTGCGAGTTCCCCGTCCGACCACCGAGAAGCTCCAGGCAAACGAGCCCTTCGTTGTCGGTCAGAGAGTGCTGGACGCTCTGTTCCCTAGTGTCCAGGGTGGAACCGTTGCCATTCCTGGTGCTTTCGGCTGCGGCAAGACCGTCATTAGTCAATCTGTGTCCAAGTTCTCCAACAGCGATGTCATCGTCTACGTCGGATGCGGTGAGCGCGGTAACGAGATGGCTGAAGTCCTGAAGGACTTCCCCGAGCTTACCATTGAGGTCGACGGCCGCAAGGAGCCCATCATGAAACGCACTACGCTCATCGCCAACACCTCCAACATGCCCGTGGCTGCCCGTGAGGCTTCCATCTACACTGGTATCACGGTTGCCGAATACTTCCGTGATCAGGGTCTGAACGTTGCCATGATGGCTGACTCCACCTCTCGATGGGCTGAGGCTCTTCGTGAAATTTCCGGTCGTTTGGGAGAAATGCCTGCTGACCAAGGTTTCCCTGCCTATCTCGGCGCCAAGCTCGCCAGTTTCTACGAGCGTGCCGGTCGCGTCAAGTCTCTCGGTTCGCCCGAACGATTTGGCAGTGTCAGCATTGTCGGTGCTGTCAGCCCCCCTGGTGGTGATTTTTCCGATCCCGTTACAACGTCCACTCTCGGTATCGTACAAGTGTTCTGGGGTCTCGACAAGAAGCTCGCTCAGCGCAAACACTTCCCTTCCATCAACACATCGCTCAGTTACTCCAAGTACACCATGGTCCTGGACAAGTGGTATGAGAAGGAGTACCCTGAATTCCCCCGGTTGCGTGACCGCATCAAGCAGCTTCTGTCCGACTCTGAGGAGCTTGACCAAGTCGTGCAGCTGGTCGGAAAGAGTGCGCTGTCCGACCCCGACAAGATCACTCTGGACATTGCCGCTCTCCTGAAGGAAGATTTCTTGCAGCAGAATGGTTACTCAGACTACGACCAGTTCTGCCCATTGTGGAAGACTGAGTGGATGATGAAGTTGATGGTTGGTTTCCACGACGAGGCGCAAAAGGCTATCGCTCAAGGCCAGAGCTGGGCCAAGGTTCGTGAGGCCACGTCCGATCTGCAATCTAAGCTGCGTCAACTCAAGTTCGAGGTTCCTACCGAGGGACAGGATGTCATCACCAAGAAGGTACGTCGAGGTCACGCGAATAGCTACTGCCGCACTTTAGCTAACTTTCATTTCACAGTACGAGGAGATCCAGCAACAGATGCTAGACAAGTTTGCCTCCGTTGTTGACGAATAAGCGCTGCAAGGCGTTGGGTAATATCCTGTTAAGTCCAAGTCCTATGGCGCCGTAGGATAGGCCCGGGCTTCATCAGACAAGTCCGGAGCGAAGATGCATCCTGCATGGTGGTTCCTCTCTTAGTTACCTCGGCTAGTATATCACATCTGTATATGATCCTACTCTTGAGTTCCTGCATGCGACGTGACCGTACGGGTCCACTAAATGTTCCCATGGGTTGTTGCTATTGTCAGACTCTTGATTTCAAGGGTTAATTGGCAAATATTTTGAGCTCGGCGCACAACGCTGATGGGAGCCGTCAGCTTGTGTCTTCGCATTGTCGGGTAGATGAGATCTCTCCGCATCCCATACTGTTTCGTTTCTTGTCGATGTAGTACTCAAATGCGGATAGTGCGTTAGTCAAGGTAGGAGAGTAACTGGTTACGTCCTCCACACTAAGTCCGTAAATGCAGTCTACCGAAAAGTTGTCTGTATTATTCAGGCTTGAGAGCGAGTCAAAGCCTGCATGTCTGAATGCACCCTGGATCATGATAAGTGCTCGGCTCCTCTCCGACGGTTCATTTTCGTTTTGCGTCTGACTACTGCTGCCTCCTCCTGTTGGGGTGAACTTTGTGCCAGGTTTCTTTCGCGTCTGACGTGACTGACTCGGGCGAATGTGGTTCGAAAGGCTAGGCTCAGGCAGAGGAATCGATGCGACATCCATGAGATCGACTCTCCATGGTGAGTGATATGGGCCACTGACAAGAGGAAAGCACGAGAACTTTTGACTGCTTTCCGCCTTCGCTGTCAGACTCGTACAAATATCAAGTGAAACTGAAGAGATCAATCTGCAATCGCTGTTGATGAGGGCAGAAACTTTGTATTCAAGTCTACGTTATAAGAGCTGTATAACCGGTTGTTCGGGGCAAAGGTTAAGACAGCTGTCTGCTAATAACTGAGACTATGAGACAGTAACGTCCCGGCGCAGGGTTATAGAAGGCAAGTTCAAGTCAATTCCTACTTGCGAGGAACACAAAACGACGTTCAACCTCATATTCCCTTTTTTTTTTTTTTTTTTTTTTTTTTCCCACGCTCTAAAGGCACTTCCTTGTCCATAGTTTCCTGTGGACTCCAGAAGACGAACAAGCAACGGCAAGCACTGACGCCGCGGTTGGGTTATATCAAAACCTCACCAGGGCTTTCGTTGCTGTTGTGCGTAAAGGCATCCTTCATCCAGGCCCCTTCGGTCATTTCTGACAACAAATCGGAATGACTGCTCCGTTGACACCACTTTTTCGAACCTCGGCATGGTTTGGAGAAAACCACACGGTAAAGCACCAAAACTGACCTGTGAATCTCAGAAAGATCTACATGAGCTTGAGATTGTGCGCCAGGCAATGAAAATAAACCGGGAGCTTGGTGAGGGGTGGTTGTGGTGGTGAGGTCTCTTTCATTTGGGAGGGCTGCAGGATATTTTTTTTTAGGTGTTATAAAAAAAAAAAAAAAAAAAAAAAGAAGCATTGCGTCTGGGGAGGTTGCTCGATTCCATGCTACAAGCTCACTCGTCATCAGGATTTTCTGCCAGCTTGTTTGCATCAGCTTGTTTGCACCAGCAAAGAGTTCATACGAAGCTTTTCCAAGAGCAAAGAAAACTGTCTTACGCAGAAAGACTCGTTCTCACTTACGTCCAGATGTGCGTCTGTTGCGACTCCTTCCTGCTGCAGAGTTTTGCCTACTAGATAAGTTCCCGCGCCCAGCTTTGCCGAGAAACATGCCAAAAGCCCCCCGTTTCACAAGAACGTAATATGCAGTACGCAAACAAGTAAGGATCGCGCGGGCCCCTCCGGATTCGCAGTTATTCCCCAGAAAGTCGGCCCCGCGATCCTGTCGACCAGGGGAGGAGGGCGGGGGCATGAAAGCTGGAAGCGGGGGAGGCCACCTGGGAGGAGGCTACCTCAGGGTAAGGCTGGCGGCAAATACAATGCAACTGTCCCGTCGCAGTGAACCGCGGAGGTTCCTTCGTGATGAGGGTTGCTGTGTTAGAGCGACATATCGCGGTAGTTAAAGTCTGCGAACAGATAGATGGTCTAGACACGCCAACGGTTTTTTTTTTTTTTTTTTTCGTATCTGCAGTAGCAGTACGCCCAGGTTAGTTGAAGTTGGTGGAGGGGGGTTCGAGAACTCCATTCAAGGTTTGCAATTCTGTCTCAGACGCGGGTTTAGTTGGCTTGATGTCGGTTATATTCCCCCACTATCTTCTGTTGCTCTGCTGCGTCGAAACTTCAGCCCCTCCCATACAAGTCCACACAACTGCACCGCCGCCGCCGCCACCACCACCACCACCAGACAGACAGACTGGAATGTGTTCTGCTTCGATCATCCCAAGACCCAACCCAACATCGGCAAATTCCCCGCCACCTGCCCCGGCCCTCTCGCGTCGAAAGGCTGTTGGCAATTGTTGGAAAAAAAAAAGTCGGCGTTCGTGAGGCAGAGTCGTCATATCCGACCTGCATATCCGAACTGCCGGACCTCCAATGGCCCCTCCTTCGTCCGCCTTCTGCATCCACGGGTCTCGCGCACATTTCTGCTGACCATTCTGGTGCCTTTCGCCACCCAGCCATGTCCAGCCGCATGGGGGTAATTATACTTTCTCACACAATTTTGACCCTTTTCTATGTCTTCGTGGTAGCCGTCAGTCATCGCCTTTCTTACCCAAACGCGCCATATGACATGGAATCTTCACCGAATAAGAGGAGAGTGTGTTGCACCCGGCAGATTGGCACTCCGTCCATGATCAGCAGCCCGGCCGCCGTCTGTCTATGGTAAAGCTCCGGACGGACGTCCCAACGCATCCCGTGTAAAACAAGCCCATCGTTCGAGGTTTCGCAATGCAGAACATATACGGGCTCAGCACGGCCAGGGGACAGGTTCACCGAGCAGCCCCGGAATGACGGCCTTTAGACTATGCTTTTTTTCTTTTCTTCTTCTTCTTCTTTCTCGGCAAAATAGTATAGATCCATCGTGGAAGCGGCCGGGGAGGATTCAGCATCAACGACAAGGCACAGCGTGGTCCTTACCTGAATAGGAAATGCATGCGCGGACCAAGCCGTTTCGGAGCATATCCCCGATCCTTACCTGAGGTACCTTACCTTACGCTGCGGGACACAAATACCTACTTAACAATGGCGCACCCCTATACTTAGTTATATGGGTAAGTAAAACGCCCTGGGCGTGTATTTCTCCACAGGCAGGGGGATATAGCAAGGGGGCTCTAACTAATCAAACTTCGAGCTGAAATAATAGCGAAAACCAGGGAATTCGGTAGAAAAACGGGCTAATATCGAAAATAGATAATTTATACTACTATCTTAATACTTAATATATATCCTATTAGCATTAATAATCGCCTAGCACCTCGCGGGTATGCTTTCGAGAAGTTCTTATAGGTAGGGCTCCGGAAGGGTATCCTACGCCTCTTTAACCTATATATATAGTTAGTTATACGAGGGGTTCTCAAGTATCCTATACTTATCTTCGATATAATCCTTTATCTAGTTCTAGCAGGGCTCTATAGGGTTAATATCAGGGGAGTAGGGCAGCTACTCGATAACCCGGATACCTCTGGCCTCGAACTCCTCTTTAGTAGTACGTACGTTATAAGCTAGGGCGCCATCCTGCATTAGAATGAGGTCCTTATTATTTATCTAGCGGCAGAGTCGAATCTAACTATTAATAATAGGTACTATATATACCTAGTAGGTTTTAGTATATATAGTACCCTAGTCCTTCTCCTAGAAGATACCAGGGCCCTTCCTCATGCTATGAAAATAGCCCTAAAATATCTAGCCGTGCTTATATTAATACCTCTTAATAATATAAGTTAGATCCTACTCCTCGCTAGGTATACGCATAATATACTACTTCTAGTAGTAGCTGCTAGTAATCTAGGTCTTATCTAACTATAGGATATAATACTATTAGGTAGGGGTCTAGTTAAGGTGCTTATAAGCCTAGGCGAGGCGGCGTTAATAGTTCTCTTTAGTAATTAGGAGCTTATAGCAAGCAATATAGTATTTATATCCTAGGCAGCATAGGGTAGCCTGGATAGCATATACCCTAAAGACTATATTAAAAAGAACTATAGATAGGCATAGGAAGGTAGCCCTATAGCCCTCTTTAGAAGAGGTAATATATTTAACTAGCTGCTATTCCTATTCAGGGGTTATAACCTTAGGGTGGCTACTACGAGGGGCAGGCGTAGTAGAGGTAGTAGTATATACCTTATAGACTTAATCCCTCGAAAAACTAGTAATTTTAATAATATCTATATAGCTAAACTTAGCGTTATTATAGAGCGTGTAAATACAAGTCCTTTTTGTCACACGCCTTTTGGTGATATAGTTAGCCATCACGTGGTATTCCACGTGACCACGGTTAGGCTTAATACCTATCCTTTAAGTAGGAGACTTCTAGTAGATAAGCTTAGAAGGCTTAGCTATTATAGAATATATCATAATATACCTATAATTACCTATTATACTATTTATTATTCTTCACGCTTATATTGCTCTTTTCCTTATTTTACTCGTAGTCTTAGCAACCCCTATTATAGCCCTAGGCTAGTAGAAAGACTATAATATCTAGTAGCACGACCTATTCTTTTTCTTTATCTAAGACCTCCCTTATACTATAAAAACTCGTAATAAGGTAGAGGACTCGGACTCGACCTTAAAACCCCCTCCTAAAAGTATTTATATACTAAAAGAAAGGAAATTAAAGAAGTTAAAGAGATAGAGGTCTTAACTATTAACTTATATAGCTAACTACTCGAGTTTAATATTAAATTAGTATAGTAATCCCTCTCTTATAGAGGAATATTATAACATAGGAGATATAGCTAGAATTAGATACTATAACGAGGCTCGTAGGCTCTATAGTTTCTAGTAGGCTTATAAGGACTATAACTTTACCCTCAGCCTTAGCGAACGATTTCGCAACTAGATAGCAAACCTCGCCTCTCTCGAATAGGATAATAACTATATACCTTATATAGATATTATCGATATAGGCTAGAAGGCGAAAGCTAATCTATGCTATTACTAGATACTCGAGCTTAATAACTATATAACTATATTAATTAGTATTATTAATATAATTATAGCTATAAGGGATACTCTAGCAATAGTAGCACTTTTCATGCCCCTATCTAGAGAAGAAAGCCTTTATAGAGCTAGCGAGAGAATCACCCTTCTACCCCTGAGAGATGAAAGAGTTATAACTCCTATCTAGTCTAGCTAGTTAGATATTAAACCCCTAGGGCCTCTTATTAAGGTGAGAGCTATAGCAGATAATATTTATAATAGGAGCAGAAAAAACCCCGAACTATAAGTTATAGCGCTAGAAGATACTATTATAGAACCATCGGAGCGAAAAATCTATAGAATACTATAAATTCTTTATAATACTACTATAGGTCTGCTGAAATAGGATATATTAGTAGGGAGGACCTAGCTATTATAGTAGAATTTAGCGCTACTACTAATATTTTCACTATTATCCTAGGGGCCCTACCTAGAGCTAATATCCTAGGGTCTTGAGGCTTTACTCCTTTAAGTATTTAGCTAGCTCGAGGCTAATACTAGGGCGCTATAGCCTATAGGAACTTAATAAGAAGGTGGATTTGCTTAATAGTATAGTATTTTTTGGCTAAATACTAATAAGAAGTATAGGATAGAGCCCGTCTTTTATAACCGGGATATTCTATACTATAAGGAGATAGATCTATAGATCTCCAGCCTAGATGCTAAAACCACTAGCCTAACTATAGCTTTAGAGATTATATAGAATTAGAGCTCTCTGCTGCGAGGGAAAGCACTTAGCTAGTAGGAATACTAACTCGGGCTAATTAAATAATAGAACTACTGTGACGACAGGCTCCCGAAGTATGGCTAATCGCGCATTAATGGCTAACCTGGATCAATTAACATTGAGTTGCAGAAGGGAAAAGTCGGAAGTAGGGGCGCGGGCGCGCGAGGGCTCTATAGGCGCGCCTAGTACGCATACTATAGGTTATATACCTAAGCATATAACACGCTCTGAGGCAGGTATAGCGCTAGCGCTATAATAATACCCCCCCCTTCTCTATAGGTTTCTATCCGCAGAAACTATCTATTATATATATAGAAGTAAAAATCCCCTGCCCTATAAGCCTCGTTTCCTCTCTTTATATAATAGAAGTAGTAAATCTACTAATATAACGGCTTAGGTGAGCTGGCGCGCGCACGTGCATATGCAGCTAGCGTATAGTATCTTTATACTCTAATCCCACGGGCGTTATATCCTGCTGCTATTATTATTATCTTATATATATTAGGCCTCTGCAGCTATATTATTATTATCTCGCGCAGCGGGCTCTTTATCTACTATAGCAGCGTCTAGCTATAACTATAGGTTCTTCAGCAGGCCTTTAGTAGCAGGGTGCGCTTCGTAGAAAGCTTATATTGCTACTAGGGCGTGCTTAAAAGCTTCTATATTATACTACTTAGGGTCCTTATTATAGCCTAGCTAATCGATATAGTATTATAATTTCCGCTAGTAAATTCGTAACTAGATAACTTTATTAACCTCAAACTCGGGACTATTAGTATATTCGATATATAGCAGCAGCGTAGCGTGCTATCCTAGTAGCAGGTTATTACTAGCTTTCTATAGCTAGCTTAGGTTAAAAGTATTATATACCTAGCAGCTAGGTAGTAGATCTATAACCTAAATACCCCTAAGGCCCGCTACCTTGATCTTATACAGTCTATCCCAGGGTATTAATAGTTTTAACTATATTAGAGAGCGCTAGCCTTTTATTAATACCTAAACTAAGTCGCCTATAGCGAGGTTATCTAGGCAGCAGCTTCGGTTTGCTACGCGCATATACTAGCGCTAGGTAATAGCTATCTACTCTAAAGTAATACGCTAGGCGTCGTGTATTTAGCTAATTATAGCTTGAGCGTCCTTACGGTTTAGTTTATTATAGGTATTATTAAATTTCGTTATACGCTTGCTCTAGTTATAGCTTATTCTCGGTTTATAGCCCTACTCGATCTCAAATAGCGATAGGCTTATAGCTTCGCTAGGGAGATAGGCTTATATAAAGTTAGCTATAGGTAATAAATCGCTCTAGTTATCTATATACTTATTAACGAGGATCCGTAAGTATTACTAGAGGTACTAGTTTATAACCTCTATTTATCTATCTATCTGCAGATAACCTGCTATAGAGAGGCTAATTTATACGCTAGTAATCTTATAAAGTTCGTTCTAGAAACCTGAAATAAACTAGGCTCTATAGTCTAATACAATCTTATTAGGGAAACTAAAGTATAAGAAAACGTAGCAGAAAAATATCTAAGCTATATCCCTCGTAGTAACTATTTTATAGTAGGGAACTAAAACTAGACGCTTAGAAAAGTAGCAAATTATAACCTAGATAGCATCAAAACCGTGGCGATCCTTCGGCAGGGTTATAAAGTCTATTATAATAAACTGCCAAGGCTATATAAGGATTAGCAGTAGTCTTAGTTCTCCTAGGGTTGCATCTCGCAGCTTCTAGGCCCTATAGTAAGTATAATAGTTATAAATATATTACTCGACGTCTCTAGTTAGACCTTGCTAGTAGTATTAGCTTTTAATAATCTTAGCGGTCTTATTCTATCCTAGGTGCGCTAGGGGTTATTATCCGTAAACTTCTTATATAATATATATATAGAGGTTTTCCTCTGCTAGTACTACTATATAGCTATTTATTAGTAGCAGCCCTTCCCCCTCCTTAATTATCTAGTACCCTAGGTCTTTGCTAGCTAGGGCGTAGCAAGCCTTAAGGGATAGCGTCTCTAGGTCCCTATTTAGCTATAGGATGCGTTCGACTAGCAGCTAGCCTTATAGTTCGCTTATAGGCTCGAGAGTACTAACTATAAGCTCTAGGGCGGTTAACGCAGCAGTTAGTATCTATCGAAGTTCTTCTAGGACCTCTAGGGATAATATAGAAGGCTTAAGTATAACTTAGGTCCTGCTAGCATCCTTAATATCCTTTTAGGTATATAGGTCCTCTGCTTTATATAATAGCGTATCTGCTAGCACGTTTTCCTAGCCTAGTTAGTATTATATTGCGAAATTATAGTTAGATAGTAGGCTCGTCTATCTAGTTTATCTCATATTTAGGAGCTATTTAGTTATAAAAAACAGAAGGGCTTAGTAGTCTATAATTACGTTAAAACGTTATAATACTGATATTAGTTCTATACGCTATTCCTCTAGCGCTAGGATAATCGCGAGCATCTCATAGTTATAAATCGGGTAGTTTATTTCTATAGGGCTTATAGTCTTAGAGAAAAAAGCTACGGGGTGCTATAGGTTGTTATTAGGTTGCTACTATAGCAAGGCCCTAGTATAAATAGAAATAGAGGCATCCGTTTCTATACGTATAGGCAGGTCTAGGCTCTAGTATTATAAAACGGGGGCTAAAGATAGGGCAGCCTTCAGGCTCTCGAAGCCTTCTTTGCAGTCGCTAGTCCATTTATATTTAACACCCTTAACTATAAGCTAGTTTAGTAGTCGAGCTATCTTATTATAATCCCTAATGAAACGTCTATAGAAGTTATAGAATCTAAGGAATAATTATATACCCTTAACGTTCTTAAGCAGCTGCTATATTCTAATAACTTCTACCTTTTCTAGGTTAGGCTATAAACCTTCTATAGATATAATAAATCCTAGGTATTTTATTTAGGTAACGCTAAACTCGCACTTCTTAATATCAGCTTATAATCCTACCTCGCGCAGCTAGTTTAGCACCTTAGTAATATGCTCGTAGTGCTCTGCTGGGTCGTCTAAGTAGATTAGGATATCGTCTATATATACTATACAAAAGTCGTTAAGGTATTCTATTAGAACCTTATTTATATATCGTTAGTATATTAAAGAGCTATTATAGAGCCTAAAAGGCAATACCAGGTACTTATATACGCTAAGTTAGGTCTTAAATATCGTGAGGTCTTCATAGCCTTTAGCGATATAGATCCTATAAAAGGCTTATCTAATATCGAGCTTAGTATAGATTTTAGCTTTATATAGGCGCGCGAGCGTGTTTTCTATTAGTAGCAATAGGTACTAATCTTTCTTAGTTTTAGTATTTAGTTAGCAGTAGTTAATATAGAACCGCAGGCTACTATTATATTTGCAAATAAATAGGGTAGGCGAGGCCTAAGGGGTATTGCTCGTAGTAATAAATCCCTTATCCAGATTATCTTTTAGGTACTCCCGGGTCGCTTCTAGTTCTTCTAGTAATTATTTATAGAGTAGCGAGTACTATAACCTATCCTAGCTACCTTCTATAAGCTCGATCTTATAGTTATATAGCTAGTATAGCGCTAGTTTATTACTAGTAGCTTTGCTAAAGACGTCGGCCTATAGTTATAGTTCTAGCGGTAGTTTTTTTTCAATTAGGTGCTAAGTTTCCTCTATATCGTTATATAATAGGTCTTCTATAGCGTGTTTCTCAGCCTTCTTATTATTAATTAGCTTATTAAGTTCGTATAGTAATATAATACTAACTTCTATAGCCTCGTGTTCTATCTGACGTTTAAAGGATAACGCATTAATAATTAGATTTAGCGCTAGCTTGATAAGCGTAGCTTTAAATAGTGCTAGGTCCTGCAGCTATAGTAGGCATCTTTCCTCGCATTAGATAGTTTTGCTATATAGGGCGCGTTCCATCTTATCCATAGATTTAGTAGTATCCTCGCGCTATATATAGGATAGTAGTTCGGGCTGTTTAAGTATTTTAACTAGCTAGGATGCTATCTTCTTATTATAAGCTATAGTATTTATTTTAAAGGTCTTCTAACGGCGCTCTGCATTAAGCTAGTATTCTAGGTCTATCTTATTAGGCGCGAGCAGATCCTCCGCCTACTAAACGATAGTTAATAGAAAATCCCTAAGTAGGGGTATATCTTCTAGCTAGCTAAGGCGCTAGTAGCATACGTTCAGGGATATATCGTGGTACTCGAACTACTTATAGCTAAGTATTAAGTCGTATTATCTAATATTAAGCTATAGAAGGGGTATTTTTAAAAGTACCCTATAGTTAATATATAAATTAATAGTCTATATTATATCTATAGCATCTAATTATTCTCTGTTAAATCCGGATATAGGGATAGGCTGTTCTAGTATATGCTAGGGGGCCTAGTAAAAGTCCCTTAGTAGCATTTGCAGGCGTAGGTATATAAATCTATAACTATTTGCTCTAGTATTAAGTAATATATATATAAGAATGCTATATCTATTATATGCTACGATAAGTTCTATCTTAAGGGGCTATCCGCCTATTAGGTATTATAAGTTAATAGATAAAAGCGCGAGGTATATATCTTATATACTATTATTCTCCCCTAGCTAGGAGTCTATTTTAACTAGGGGCTCTAGTTTTCCGAGCTATTATAGCAGCTCTTAGCAGGTTCCTCAGGCTCTATAATATTTATAGCAGCCTTCTTTATAAGGTACTCTCTAGAGTAGTATCCTGGCTTGCTATAGCTATAGCAGGCGCTAGAAGCCTTTAGGGTCTTATATAGCTTAGTATCTATACGAGTTCTAGTCTTATTAGTACTAGCATACGTTCCGCTAGTACTAGGGCTAGAACTAGAGCTAGTAGTAGCAGCAGGGTATAATCTAGTACTAGGAGCAGTATAGGTAGTGCTAGAGCAGCCCTTATTCTTCTCGTAGTTAGTATTTATAATATTAGCAACCTTAGTAATATAATCCGAGTACTAGTAGAAGTTATACTATTCCTTAGTAAGGTACTAGTTAATAACTACGTTCTGGATTTATAGCGGTAACTTATTATAGACTATATAGCGCTAGCGGTCCTCGTGAACCTCAGCCTCGCGGGCCTTCTGAATAAAAAGGTTATGCTACGCTTAAATATTGCTATATAAGATAGTGATCTTATCAAGGTTGCAGCAGGCATCCTTAATACGCATAGCGCTAGTATAGTTATTCTTCAGCTACTTGATCAGGGCCTTAGCGGTCTGGATTTCGCTAGCATAGGTAAGTAGCAGCGATACTAGATTAGTAGTATTACTACTAATATAGGAGGTAACGTAGTCTAGCTTCTCGCTATTAGGGTAGTTGCTCATAGCCTTAAGGCGCGTTTTAACGTAGTATAGCTAAAAGTCGAACTTAGGGTTCTTACTATTCTAACTATCTTAAATACTAATAAAGATAGGAACTTCAGCAAGCTTAAGCAGGGCTGAAGAAGAAGTCTTATTAGATATTATAGAGACGGGTATTCCCTCGCAGAGGTAGTAGTTATTATCCTTAACTAACTAAAGGCAGCAGGTTAAGGTAGTAATTATAGTATTAGTTATATTTCCAGGGGGTACTAGTATATTAGAGCAGTTAAATAGGCGTCTAGGCGAGCGGGACTAGCTACGCTTAGAGGAGATACTAGGGTGCATAGCGAGCTCTATAGATAGCTACTTATTAAACTCTCTAAGCTCTATAACCTAAGTCTAGAGGGTAGTCTTTTTTATAATAAGGGCGTCGACTTAATACTAAAGATAGCTATTCTAGGCCTTGAGGGTAGTATCCTCGCGTTAGTTACTAGTACCCGATTAGTTTGCGAATAACTAGGTAGTATTCTTAGCCTTTAGTATAATTATCTCGCTATTTAGAGCCTTATTTATAGACTATAGGGCTCTGATCTTAGATTGCAAAGAGGCTTCCTTAGTAGCGCCCTCGCAGGAGGCGTCTGCTATAAACTTATTAAAAATATCCCCGCGGGACTCGAGCTAGGCTATATATTAGTAAAGGGCCCTAACGTTATTAGCTATATAGACGAAGTTAGTATAAAGCGTCTAGGCCTCCTAGCCCTAAATAGCATGCTACTCGACCTAGCTAGTAACCTAAGTAAAGAGATTCTTAGGGTTATCCTTATATGCTTTCTCAAAAGCTTATTAGTCCTACGAGTACTTATTATTATCGCTAAAAAGGTTAGAGTCCCTGATAATAAAGTCGCTACTATTAAACTACTTATATGCAATTTTTATATAGTAAACGCGGTTAGTAGTAGTAATCTCGAGCAGAAGGTCCTTAACGGGCTATATATAGATAGGATGCTCGAGGTCTATAGTAGCGATCTCTAGTATAAAGCCCCGGGCGCCCTTAGGCATCTTATACGTATAGCATTAGCGCTCCTTCGGCTGCTTCAGGGGCTCGAGCACCTCCTATATATTTAGGATGAAGCGTAAGCTGCCCGTAGTACTATAGCTATAGTAGCACTTAGCTAAGCTATCTTTACCCTTCTTATTTTTATATACTATTTCTAATTAACGCGAGGGGTATATAATTAGTTAGATCGGTAGGTATATAGTAAAATAAGGTATATTATTAACCGCGCTTATAGCGTTTCTTAGTTAAGTTGCTCTTAGCTATGTATACGGGGTTTATATAATAGGGTTTTTCGCTATGGATTAGTAGTTAGTATTTCTAGGGAAAGTTGATATTATACTTCCGTCGCTAGAGATAAATTGATTAAGGAACTCAATATACTATAATAATAAGCTCCCGAAGTATAGCTAATTGCGCATTAATAGCTAACCTAGATTAATTAATATTGAGTTATAGAAGGGAAAAGTCGGAAGTAGGGGCGCGGGCGTGCGAGGGCTCTATAGGCGCGCCCAGCGCGCGCACTATAGGTCACGTGCCTAAGCACGTGACGCGCTCTGAGGCAGGCACGGCGCCAGCGCCGTGACACTACCTCTATATGGGATATCACGCCCTATGCGATGCTATTAGGAGACGTTTTATGCTAACCTAATAGGAGTCTATCTAATAGATCGCTATATATAGGTTTACTATAGAAGACCTCAAGGGAGATAGAGATATTTATAACTTTACTTAAAACTATTTCAAATATAGTAGAGCGTAGATAGGATTAATATCTATAATTAGCTAGCTATTAATAATCTTCTATAATATAATCAACCTAGAGCTTTAGTAATTCCTAGATAAACTAACTACTAGTAATACTCTCAAGGATTATCTCAATATAGCTAAGAAAAAACGCAAGGCAGTTTAGCGCAGGCTCTAGGCGCTAATTAGCATTAACTATATATCAGAAGAGTCCGATGATATAATATAGACTAATAATAAGGGACGACGGACTAACCGAGACTTCTAACGGGATAATCATAATAATCCGCAACCCTAGCAATATTATTAACCTTAGTAATACTTCTAGCGCTCTAATAACTATCAAAACTAGAAAGATCGCTGCCTATAGAACTAGCTATAGAGAAACCCGGGTTTTCAATATTATATAAAATATAATAGACTAGGCTAGACGGACTCAGATGCTTATTATATATAAGAGGATTATGATAATAACTATAATATCAATAACCTCGTTAATAGCAGCTATATCCTGCTAGACGTGCAAGAAGTCCCCCACGATTTAGCTGCCCTATTAGAGCAACCGCGCAAAGAGGAAATAGTAAGCTGGACGACGGATATCGCAGCTATAGCGAGAAGTATACTAGCAATCCCCCTAACTACTTTAGTTATAGACTCTACTAATATAGTAAACTTCGCAAGTCTCGTTATAATTCCCCTAGCAAATAACGCGCAGGTATCACTTAAGAAAAACCAAATTATTAATACCTAAGTAAAACTAGTAAAACGAACGATGCTAGCTAAATAGATATATCTCCGCCTTAATATAAAAAGCAATAATATAGCTAGCCTAGAGGAAGTCTATATTAATATAGGTGCCTTAATAACTCTAGTTAATAGGAATTAGGTGCTACGCTTTGTGCGAAATCCTATATTCTAGACGATAGAACTGCGAAAGATAAACGCAGTAGACTTAACCTTTTAGGTAATAGAGCAGGTTATATTTAACTTCTATATCCTAGGTACTATTAGCAACGTAGAGATCAATAGCTACGTTATTATTATAGCTAGAGTTATAAATACTCTTAGAGCAAATCTTCTATTAGGAATACCGTTCTATAAAGATCACGGGCTAGTTATAGACTTTAATAAGGGCATAGTTAAGTTCCGCTTAGTATATAGAATATAATATCTAGTCTAGTTCAAGAGATAGCACCTAGTAACTAGACGAGTTAATAACGCCTATACTATAGTTATTCCCCTGCAGAGTAATGCATTTATTATAACTAGCTTTATTAACCTCCCTAAGTTAAGCTAGCAAGGCTCTAATACTTAGTAGTTTTAATCTAATTATATTAGCATAATTAATATAATAGTTATAGCAGATAACCCTAAGCTCATCCTCATACGAAATATAATAGATAAGCTAATAATAATCCTAAGAGGATAGCAGCTAGGCTATATTATTCTAATAGAAATAGAGGAGACTACTAACCTCGTTAACTACGCAGACGTTATTACCCTTATAGGAGGAGAATCAAACTCGCGCTAGTTCTTATAATATAAATTCAATAGGGCTATAGGTAATATAGTAGCTAGCGCGTAGTTTATAACCCCGCTTACTAAATCTAGCCTAGGACCGCCTTATTAAGCGGATAATATTCTATCTTATAGAATATCTAAGCTAAAAGATATCCTAGTTATATATAGTAAGAACGGAGTCGAGATCTATAATTAGGACGTAGTTTTCACTAATAGACTCAAGGAAATCCTCAATAACTAAGATATCTACTATAATAAGGGGATTATATCTATACTAGATAACTAATATATATATATTAAGCTCGTTAAAGGGTAGTAAAACTAGAAGGCTATAGTAAAGCCTTACCCCCTTAGCACTAAAGACCTCGAAGTCGTTAAGAATATCTATAGCAAGATATATATTAATAGCAAGATAGTATAGGGTAATAAGCTAATCCTAGTTATTTATCCGCTCTTCGTTATATAGCGGGTAGTTAATAGTATAAAAAAAGGCAGGGTTATTATTAACCTTCGCCCTCTTAACCGAATTACTATCCTAGATATATACCCGCTTCCCGACTAAGATAATATAATAGATACCCTCAGAGGGAAGAAACATATAACGATATTTAACGCTACTAGGTTCTTCTACTAACTACTAATCTACTCGAGATATTATAATAGGATAGTAGTAATAAGTCCCCGCAGCATCGAGGTTTTTAATATTATCCTCATAGGATTTAAGAACTCGCTAGCCTATACCTAGTATTTTATAGACCGCCTCCTATATAACTACTAGCACTTTGCTCAAGTATATATCGATAATATTATTATTTTTAGTAATAGTAATAAGGACTATCTCTAGTATATCGATATTATTCTCAAGCTCTTCGAGAATAACCGCCTTTATATTAGACCTAAGAAGTCCTTTGCAGGGTTTCTTAAAGTAAGACTCCTCAACTATACTATAAATACTAATAGTATTAAATAAATAGAGGATAAGATCGCAGCCTTTAAGAACCTCCGCTTCCTAAAAACTCTCTACGATATTAAGAGATACCTCGGAATAGCTAGATAGCTATAACATAATATACCCTAGTATAATATTATTATAACGCTACTATAGGATAGAAAGACCCGTCTTACTACGAAACTCTATAATAAAAACATACTTCCTAATAGTCTATTAAAAGCAGTTTAAATAAAGAGGGTCTAAAAGGTATTATTCGAGCTAATACTAAGCGAGTAAGAGGCGTGGAACGCCCTCCAGGAGAATCTCTATAACTAGGTTATAAGATACTACTATAACCCGAATAAGCCTATATTTTTCAAGGTTAATACCTATAAAAGCAGCTTTAGGCTTATAATATTCTAACTAGGTATTCTATAGAATAGTACTAATATACCTAGCAAAGATATCGCATAAATCTATATCTAATTAGTGCTTTTTCTATCTAAGGTTATATCACCCTTAGAAAAGCAATACTTCGCTATAGAAGCGGAGGTAGTAGTAGTAATATAAGCTATAAAGAAGCTCTATAAGCTTATATAATTAAATAAGCACCCTATATAGATTCTCATAGATCACGTAGCTATAAAGGGAATTCTTATATATACCTCGCTACGGACTATAGACCTTAATAAGGCTAACCTATAGCTTATAAGCACTACGAACTACCTATTATAATTTAACCTTAATATCACCTATATACTAGGGAAGCTTAATATTATCCCTAACGCCCTCTCGCACCTACTATTACTTATAGCCTCAGGACGAGCTAATAGGTTTGAGGATAGCAATATCCTCGTAGAAATAACCTATAGTAATAATAATAATAATAACGCAGGATTTATAGATATAGTTAACTAGTTAGCTAAGAAGTTATAAGCCTACGGAGCAATAGGGGAGATAACTATAAGCATTTCAGAGGACTTTATCACTAAGATTATAGATAACTATACTAATAACACGAGGTATAGCAAAATTCTCAAATAACTCCGATCCTAGCAGAAGGAACTAGGCAAGTAGTAGTCACTATTCGACGCTACTACTAAGGAAAATAGCGCTAGAGCTACTAGAAGAGCCCTAAAATGCTATCGAACGACTCCTTAGAGTCTATCGCTAGAAGGGCTTATCCTTTATATAGCTATAGATAGCACTTAGAGACTCTGCATCCTATGCAAGTTAGTACCTGCAATTCTCCGCCTTAGTTATAATAAAAAACACTACTTTAGCGCGGACCGTATAATAGCAGAAATATTAACCTTTTAGTTTTATAATAAGAAGTTGCTTATATAACGATATATTACCTACTATAACTAGTATAAAGAGAACTAAGTCGACTGCTAAAGGCTACTAGGATAGCTATAACCTATCCCTATTATAGATATCCCTTATAATATTATTACTATAGACTTCGTTACTGATATACCTAAGGTGCTATCCTATAGAAGTCCCTACGCCCTGCTAGGTTTCCTAGAGTTAGATATATTAGTAATAGTAATATATAAATTCTTAAAAAAGATAATCCTTCTCGCAGGATATTCAACTTATAGAGCAAAAGAATAGGTAATAGTCCTACTCCGCGCATTTTTCCTCTTAGACTAGGGAATTCCACGTTATATTATTAGTAACTAGGATCCTAAGTTTATCTCTATAGTATAGCATGCAATATTTAACGCCCTTAACGTTAAGCTCCTCCTCTTAATAGTATACTACCCCTAGATAGATAGGTAGAGCGAAAGAATAAACTAGACTGCTGAGATCGTAATATAGTTCTATACGTCTAAATCCCCTAATATCCTATAGACCGATATACTACCTGCCCTATAGCATAATCTTAATAACTCCCTATTTACTATAATTAGATAATTACTAAACGAGGTTATACTTAGATTTAAGCTACGAAGTATCCTTAATATAATCATATAAACGAGCGCCCCGACTAAGAGTCTTACTATCCTTAGGGAGATATATTAGAAGGAGGCACTACTACTTATTAATATAGTAAACGCCTCATATAAGGAAAGATATAATAACTACTATATTAATATAACTTTTAATAAAGGGGATAAAGTCTAGATACGACTTAGCAAAGGATTCTACTTGCTAAGATAATATAATAATAAATAAACCTCTAGATAGATAGGACCCTTCCGAATTAAGCGTGTTATTAGTCCTCTCGCTTATAAGGTAGATATTCCTAAATACTAGCGGGTTTACCTAATCCTCTCTATAGCCTAGCTATATAAGCTAGCCTAGGGAGAAGACCTATTTAACTACGAGACTCTGCTATTAAAGCCTATTAAGGTTAATAATAGTAAGGAGTAGGAACTTAATTATATTATTAAACAAAGAGTCTTATAGAGGAGTTATAAACCTACTATTAAATACCTCGTCCAATAGAAGGGATTTATAGCAAAAGATAATACCTAGGAATAAAGAGACTCCCTATTACCTAATATAAATAATATTATTAATAAGTATAACGCTAAATTCCCCCTCGACTAGGATACTAAAAGAGCTATAAGAAGGCGCGCACCTCGTGTATAATTAAATAGTTTTCCTATCCTTTTAATAGGATAACTATATATACCCTGAATTAATATTAGGATTATAAATTTTCCCTTTATTATCGCTATTTTTACTATTAACTACTCTTTCCTCGATCTCTCTATCTTATATTAAAATAAATAGGAAGGAGCAGAGGGTGCTAACTTTTATATACCTTCCTTACTAACCCCTATTATAGAAAATTTTTTCCTTCTATACCTTCCTTCTATTCACTATACCTACCTACTTTTATTTAGGTATACCTATACTTTTTATTTATTTATTTCTCTCCTATATGCTAATTATTACTTAATAAACCTCTTATAATAAGCAATAATATTATCCTAACCCGCTAAATATAGCCTCCTAAACGCCAGCCTAATAGATACTATTATAATAATAGCTTCTAAAGGTAAAGAAGTTACTAATAACTACGAGGTCCTATCCTCTCACCTATCTAATAATAGCAGCAGCTAAGACGAGGGTGCTAACCCCTAGAATAACGAGGTCTTTAACCCCGTCTCCCCGCGCTAAGATAGTAATAACTAAGGTAGTAATAACTAAGTTAGTAACTATAGTATTAACCTTAGCACTCTAGTTAAGACTTATAAGTCTACTACTAAGAAGAAGAAGTCCTATAAAAACTATAAGAAGAGTAAATAAGTAGCTAAGAAGAACTTCTTTACTATAGATACTAAGACCTAATACGAGGAGGTTATTAATAATAACGCTAATAATATTTAGAATAACGATACCTAGGCTACTAAGCTAGCCCGTATTATTACTAGCACCCTAGCTAAAACTATAGCTACTACCCCTCGTAAGACTCCTAAGAAGGGCTACCCTAGCTCTATAGCCTAGCGCTAGCAGATTAATAAGGCGAAGGCTCGCATTAATAACGCCTTTCTATACTACCCTGATACTATCCTTATCAAGGAGATCGAGAAAATCCTTAATAGTATTAAGCCTTTTGAGAATATATCTTCTAACCTCTATATTAGATATATCTAGGATACCCTTAAGCGAGCATATAATATATATATTAATAATAATACCTATAGCAAGCTTCTCCCTAGCTATACCTAAGTCCTCGCTATATACTTTTATAATACCTATAGTTATGCTAATAGAATTATCGCTAGCAACCTTATTATAATAAACTATATCAACCTCCTTTCTATCGCCCCGCTTATTAATATTAGTAATATTACTACTACGGACCTATTAGCCCGCAAGGATGCTAAAAATGCTAAGGACCTCGCTAATAAAGCTAAGGGTAATATTAATACTATTATTAATAGTATCTAATAGGAAATCCTTCCTCGCTTCAATACTATAGAGATTAACATAGCTAATATAGATACTATTAATATTAATACTATTAGCAAGTATCTCACTAAACTTAAGAATAATAGCATATCTAAGTAAGTAGTTACTAATAAGATTCGCATAGCTATTAATATAGTTAAGACTAAGGAGATCATAAGCCTTCGCACTAAGATTGCAAACCTCTATACCACGATCGAGGGTCTCTAGCATACTAGCGATAAGCAACTCGCACCGAGCGATGCTAGTAATAATAGTACTACTAAGCGCTAGTAGATATCTAAGTTTAACGTACTCCTCTATTAGTATAATAACTAATTAATAATGCTATAGTAATTTCTAGCGATTAGAATATAAAGAGGGAGAAAAGGGAATATTAAGTATATATATCCTAGATCGATATTAATAGCAATCGGGATAATTGCTTTTTAAAAAGGGGGTATATATCACACGCCTTTTAGTAATATAGTTAGCTATTACATAGTATTCTACGTGACTATAGTTAGGCTTAATACCTATCCTTTAAGTAAGAGACTTCTAGTAGATAAGCTTAGAAGGCTCGGCTATTATAGAATATATTATGATATACTTATAATTACCTATTACACTATTTATTATTCTTCACGCTTATATTGCTCTTTTCCTTGTTTCACTCGCAGTCTTAGCGACCCCTACTGTAGCCCCAGGCTAGTAGGAAGACTGTGACACTTTTAGCCTCTGATAGTTGCTTTGTATAGGCTCCTTTAAGCCTGCTACTAGGCATCGTTATAATAGTAAAAAAGAGGGTAAAAACGGGTAGTTTAATATAGTAGTTAGAGGTTAAAGTTATCAAGAGGGTTGCAAAGAGGGTAAAATAGTTCCTAACCTCGAGGGCGGTTAGTAAAAAAAGAGGCTGAGGTAGTGAGGGTGATAACTGCTATTTTAGGCCTAGCGTTATCCTAATCGGGGCTAGCTAGGGGTGTAGTCGTGAGGGCGGTGGCGCCCCATAGACACCTTACAGGGTGGTTTTACTTTGGCCTGGTACCGCAGTAAGTGCCAGAGCACCAGAAGCATGCACCACCCCCATACCGTTTTTTCTTTACCCCAGATCAAGCAGGTTCCCGCCAGCGACGACCCAAGGAAGACGGGAGGATGGGGGATGGGAAGCCCGGGAACAAGTTGGGGAAAAAAGAAAGGGTCGGATTCACTGACTAATAAATCTCCCACAGCATGGATGCATGCATGAGACGGGCGACCAGTCGCGCGTATTTGGATCCCGGTGACTGGCAAGAAGCAGCGACAGAGCAAGGAAGCATACTTCCCAGCGCTGAGCGTCCGCTTCACCTCAGTCCCGACGGGGCCCGCATGCTATATACCGCGCGTGCGATGAGGTATGCTGTGAGAGGGCATTGCAGTCGGTATACGAATGCCCTTCTTTCTGCCACTGCTACCGCATCTTCGCCGGGACCCGGGGGCGAGGGGGAGGGGCAAGTACCTCGCTCTGTACCTTGGTCGCGCCGCCGTTGAGAAGTCTCACATGCTTGCCAAGCGGTACATCCTCTGGGCGTTGTCTTTATTTTCTTGTCATGAAGACTATGTACATGGCCTGCTTCATTGGGCGAATGTTGGCAAGGCCGGCACGCCCGACCCACGAGATCATGATCTCGGCGTCAGTAAGCAGAGACGCAAGGAAACTAAGCGTTAGCGGGCGGCGCGGGCAGATGGCAATGGTCACACAGGGGACGACGGACGGGCTTAGGACGGAGGCGGGATGATTGCGGCATGCGTTGCTACTGAAGCCTCGGGGAGGTCTTGTTGGGCGTTACAGCCGGGCCCTTTTCGTTGCCCTTTGCAAGCAGGAGTTTACACACCACATTTAATAGAGACTTTCTCCTATTTCCATGCGAGGTGGAACGTCTATGCTATAGACGTTAGAACAGGAAGCAAAGTCAAGTAAACGAGCATTTAGAAAAGCAGCCGTACCCGCCGCCACCACTCCAGCCTACCCAGCATTAGGTCGCTTGGTTTTGTGCAAACACTCGAGCCACACATCTTGGGCCAACCTCTGGAAAAGCATCGAATCAAGGACGGGACGAAGCTGATGACCTTTTTTGGGTTATTCTGGCGGAACAGAGACAAGACTGGTTGTGATGCAAGAAACAGGCTGGCACACCGGGAAGGCTGCTACCCAACAAAACCAACGAACGGGTTGGGAATCACGGCAAGTAAGGCATCTCGGAAGCGCCAAGCTGATCTCTGATTCGAAGTCTCTGATCTCTGATGTTCCGCCATCAGCCGACCTCTTTTATTAGCCTTCGGCCGATAACTCTGTTCGACTTCCAGACCATCTGCGTGTTAGGAACGCGCATGGCAAGGGGCATCCAAGAGAAAGACGGGAGGGCAAGGACCAACCAAGGCTCGAACGCCTCAGTCGATGTGTATGACAACAACTACGTTGACTTGTCCTAGGCATCGCAGCATCGCATCAACCGGGAGGAAGGTCGACTTACATTAAGGTACCGGATGCAGCCCACTTTTGGGCTGATTATTGTTGCCCGTTCCATTTTCCTTGTCTTGCCTCGCTCTTCTGATCTTTCTGAAGGGAGTTTTCCACCAGGACAGCCTGTCTGAAAACTACAGCCCCAAAACAGAAAGAAATAGAAGAAAAAAGAAAAAGAATAAACATCCAGGAGCTCTGCCATCTCCTGAGGCGCGGATTGGATGGCTGTGCTCGAGTGGCCAAGCGCGCTGAATCTGGAAGAGTTTCCAGGGTCGCTGTTATTGGAGCAACAGAAGCAGCAGGCGCGGCGGCAGAGTCGTCAACCGCAGATTCAACACCAACACCAACATCATAACGTCGCCGACCCTGCGGTTGGCCTTGATCTCGACCTGGACCTCGGCCTCAACCTCAACCTCGGTCTCGACGTGAACTTGGACGAAGACATCGCCGCCGCAGCCGCCGCAGGAACGAGCCAGGATCTTGACGCCGCAGGATCCCGGTATCTGATAGAGAAGACTTACAACGCCCTCCCGGGATATCTGCAGCTTCAGCATCAGCAACAGCATCAGCCGCAAAATCCAGACGAGACCGCTCTAACGTCAGTGCTCTTCCCGCCGCCGCACCAATCTGTGCCCGCCGCCAGCAACACGACATTAGGCCCTAGTTGCAGCAGTGGTGGTGGAAGAAGAAGAAGAACAATCAGCAGTTGCGGCAGCAGTAAGAAGAATACGCCATCCGGTGCTGCGCCTTCCTCCGCATTCGCACCTGCACCTCGTAACCTCCTTCCTCTCCTGCACATCTGCACCGCAGGAAGGCCTTGTTGCTCATCCTCTTCATCTGACGACGTCTGAGCCAGGGCCACAGTCGCAGCCTGATCATCAACATCCAGCTGGACATCTTTCACCCGCGGGAGGCCCACTTCTCTCCTTACTAGTACGGGCACCTTCTGGGTCTGCTGCTTCTTCCACCTTGTCGTCGTCGTTGTCGGCAGACTGGCGGATTCCGAATTCCAGTTAACCCCCGGCAACAGCTCCAGCAACACCAGCAGGAACAGGAACAGGGGCACCAGCAACAGCAGCGCACTTAGCACCACCGGCAGCAGTTCCAGTTCCCGTTCCACCCACCCAGAGGAAACATCTCTGGCCTCACCCCCCCTCCATCCGCATCCGCACCCGCACCCGCATCCGCACACGCACACGCACCCACACCACCTGAACATCTACGGCCATTCTTAGCAGCAGCAGCAGCAGTAGCAGCAGTACCCGCACGAGTACTTTACCTGGAGTGCCAGCATCAGAGCAAGAAGCACCAGAAGCATCTCCCGCAGCGCCTGCGCACACAACACAACCAGAACCAGCAGAAACACCACTAACCCCCCCACCCCAAGCCCAGCACCACATCGACAATCTTCTCCCCGCCTCCACCGGCACCAGCAGCAGCAGCAAGTCGAAGTCAAGGACAAGGGCAAGGACCGCCTCCTCCACCGCCAGACTCTCCAATTCCCGTCCCCCCCGACCGCACAAGTGCCACTGTCACTGCCAGAGCCCAAACCAGTACCAGCATCAGCAACAGTACCGGTGCCTGCAGACCTTGCGCCTGGGCCAGCCGGAGTTCCAGAGTCAGTGCTGCTGCTGCTCCTATTACCTACGGGCCCAGCTCCAGCTCCTGCTCCTATTACTAGCAGTCGACCAGAGAAAATCGTTGACAGACTCTTTAACCGCTCTCCTGTCTCCGACTCTTCCTCACGGTCGCCAGACCAAGACAATTCAGCCATGGACGTCGACATGTCGTCTACCGATCTTTCGGCCCAGAAACTCCAGCAGCAGCAGCAACAGCTTCAGAAGACCGAGTCGCCATCCCAGGCGGGGGGAAGTTCCAGTTCAAATGTCGCCAATACAAGCCCCAATGCTCAAGGTAGCTCTGCTGCCTCGGCTGCCGCAGCTGCCGCCGCCGCTGCCAACCACATGAGTTTTCGCAGGTTCGTCATGAGCGTCCACCTCACCCCCGCGAGTGTCGACTGGCGATGCTTTCGTCTTTGTCTGGCATGATGCAGTGTGTACTGACGTATCCTCTTGAATTGAAAAAGGCAACGAGCTTCCAGAGCTTGCGAGGTACGTAGACTTTGCGCCTTACCCTGTCCAGAACAGCGCCCGCCATTCCGTGGCCCCTCTACTTGCCTGCCCACTTTGTGCCGAGGCATCTCTGCGCGCGCCGCGCCGCTGCGCTGCGCTGAGCTGCGAGATAGATCGATCCCGCCATCCTGACCCGAGATGCTGAACCATGCTGACCATTGGCCTTTTAATCTACAGACATGCCATGCCCGTAAGGTACGATTGGTCTTTGATGCCCCATATTCCCCTCTCGTCCAGGTAAACGTGGATCGAGGCTTCCGCCCCTTCAGTCGTACATCTCCAGATCTCCCCCTCATTTCGCAACCAAACATCGTCGCGCTAAGTCTCCCGCGAGTGTTGACCCTTCATCCAGGTACGATGCGATGCCGCAAGCCTCGGCGTGCCCTGCACGAACTGCGTCGCCTTCCAAATCGAATGTCGCATCCCGACTCCCAAGCGAAAGAAGACCACAAACGCCGGAACAAATAAAGATTCGGACAGGTCTGCTCCAGCCTCGCCGATGCCACCTGCTTCCAGTTCTGGGCTAACCGAGATTCGCTCCAGCGAGAAGGGTGAGAATGAGGATCGCTCGCCGAGAGCTCCTAGCACTACCGCTACCGCTGCTCCGGGTACTCACCAGCCGAGAACTCCCGCCGTGTACCATACCACAGATGGCACGCCGTCATCCACATACACTGAGTCGCAGGCCCGGAAGGAGGAAATCGATAGCAGTACCTACCTCAACTTGGTCATGAAGCCCAAGTTCACCCGAGCTCCGATTACCGATGCCGGCAGAGTCGCATATCTGGGCGAGTCGTCCAACCTAACCTTGCTGGTCCACGACCGCCAGGGTTCTTCCGACGTCGTCCACTACCCGCTGCCCGAGAACGTCAGAGGCTCACGAGCCCGCCTCACCGAACTTGACAATGTGGAAATAGACATCCTCCATCAGCGAGGCGCTTTCCTTCTCCCGCCCAGGTCTCTCTGCGACGAACTGATCGACTCGTACTTCAAATGGGTCCACCCGATTGTGCCTGTCATAAACCGTACCCGTTTCATGAGACAGTATCGCGATCCCAAGAACCCGCCGTCTCTTCTACTGTTGCAGGCTGTGCTGCTGGCCGGCTCCCGAGTCTGTACAAACCCCCAGTTGATGGATGCCAATGGTTCAACGACACCCGCCGCCCTGACTTTCTACAAGAGGGCGAAGGCTTTATACGACGCCAACTACGAGGACGACCGTGTAACCATCGTTCAGTCACTACTGTTAATGGGCTGGTACTGGGAAGGTCCTGAAGACGTGACCAAGAACGTCTTCTACTGGAGTCGCGTAGCCATCATTGTTGCCCAAGGCTCTGGAATGCACCGCAGCGTGGAACAGTCGCAACTCAGCCGTTCCGATAAGAGGCTGTGGAAGAGAATTTGGTGGACCCTTTTCACGCGCGATAGGTCAGTTGCTGTGGCGCTTGGACGACCGGTGCATATCAACCTGGACGATTCGGATGTTGAAATGCTCACGGAAGACGACTTCGTGGAGGAGGAAGGTGATCGAAACAGCGAATATCCTCCAGATCCGATACACGTCCAATTTTTCATGCAGTATGTCAAGCTGTGTGAAATTATGGGCCTGGTGCTGTCGCAGCAGTATTCCGTAGCCTCCAAGGGGCGTCAGCGCAACGCCATCGATTTGACACACAGCGATATGGCTTTAGCAGACTGGCTCCAGAACTGCCCAAAGATCGTATACTGGGAGGTAGCTCGACATCACTTCTGGTCTGCGCTTCTTCATTCAAACTACTACACCACTTTGTGCCTACTGCACCGAGCGCACATGCCGCCGAACGGAGCGAGTCGGTTCCCTGATGATTCTCCATACCCATCAAGAAATATCGCGTTTCAAGCTGCAGCCATGATCACGTCCATTATTGAAAACTTGGCAGCGCACGGCGAGCTCCGGTTCTGTCCAGCTTTCGTCGTTTACAGTCTCTTCTCCGCCCTCATTATGCATGTGTATCAAATGCGCTCGCCGGTGCCTTCAATCCAGCAGGTGACCCAGGACAGGTTACGAACGTGCATGCAGGCCCTCAAGGAGGTCTCACGAGTCTGGCTGGTGGGCAAGATGGTCTACACACTGTTCGAGTCCATTATCGGCAACAAGGTTCTAGAGGAGCGTCTTCAAAAGGCTGCAGGCAAGAGACACAGGAAAGCGCAGCAGACTTTGGCCCAACTGGAGCAGCAACAACAACGACCTCAGGAGGCGGCGAAGAGGAAGTACGATGATATGGCGATCGACTTCAGTGTTAATACCCCGACGCCCCAGGAGTCTTACGAGCGGTCTCGCCCTCAGACGCCCAGCCACATGAAGAGCGACGGCTCCTCAAATACTCAGACGATGCCGCCGCCCACATCTCCGAATGCTCGACACAATGTTGATACATTCATGGGCGGAACATCATCGAGACCTCAGACCCGGCCCGCGACTCCATTCAACCCCTCCTTTTCTGTACCAGCCACACCGCCGGATCTGTATCTGGTGACACGCAACTCGCCGAACATTTCTCAGTCGCTGTGGGAAAACTTCCAGCCTGATCAGTTGTTCCCTGATAGCGCCAGTATGCCCGCATTCCCCCAAACGTCTCCTCCGCCCCCGAACCAGCAGGGCTTGGATGCCAACCTCATGGCACAGCTACATAGCTCAAACCTACAGAGTGGTCTTGGAGGCCAGAATAATCAGTTCCAACAACGAGGGTCGAGTAAGGGGGGACTAAGTGGAAGCTCGCCTCAAGGCCATAACGTAGTCCCAGGAATGCAAAGTTTCCAACAGCAGCAAGCGCCACCGCAAGGCCAAAATAGCTTAAACAGTAGCTTATGGACGGCCAATTTCGACGGCTTGATGCCCGACGGACATAGTCCTAGTGACAGCTGGAGCACAGGATCGGCCCAGGGGCAACCTGTTCCTAACACTCTCAACGTTGAAGACTGGTAATGTTCACTCGCCGGACCCGTCGATGGGAAAATGGGACTAATTGTTAATGCCAGGTTCCAATTCTTCGGTATCAATAATGGCGATCTAGCCAATATGAACATCGACTTGGGCATGGGGCCTCAATGAAGTGGACAGGCTAGGGGATTGCCTGTTGAGCTACCAGAGAATAGTTGATGACGCAATCAACCCATGTTACGTGCTTTTTGAAGGAAGGCATGCTCCCCTTCGCACGAGAAGACTATGGCTACATAAGGAGCAATGTTGCAATGTTTTCTTTTTGGCTCTTTTTGGCGAACGGGGAACGTTATTCGCCCGTTGATGTACCGGACAGGTAATTGCTCCAGTGTTTCTAGTCGACATGTCCGAGAATTATACCAATACGAGCGAGACCCGCTCGTATGTTTCTGATGCCATGTTCAAAGTTTCGCTGCCTTGTTCTCTTGGCGACCAAGCCTTTGCGTCTAAGTGATCCTGTAGCAAGCGTGAAGACCCTGGTGGTGGAGTGTTGATGCAGCCTTGCCGCGGGAAAGTGTCTGTTTGAGAAACCCAGTCGTAGTCGATCACACACATCACACAGCTAGAGCAAGACAATAGACATATTCAGATAATCAGGGCACTGTGATGCCTGCCACCTTGGTTATGGTTTGTCTGAAAATATGGTGGGATCTTCTGAATTACATACGCCATCCCTCCTCCTCCTCCTGGTCCTCCGCCTCCTCCGCCTATTCGTGTCGTCAGTTTCACACCCAACAAACAATCTCTCTTGTCTACCTTTCAAAAAGTCCCATAAGAAACGCGAAAAGTGAATAAAATGAAGAAAGCACCCAGTGTCCCAAGTCTAATGTGTTGGTTAAAAAAAATAAGGCAAAGCTAAAAATTTGCTAAAAATTTGAACAACAAAGGGGTCGAGAAAACGCTTCACTGTAGGGCTTTCACTCTGCCGGCTGTTCGTCGCCTTCAACGGACCGGACCTGTTCTCCTTCCATAGCTGCCCTCCCATTTGTCATGCCCGCTAACGCCCCTTTCGATGCACATTATCAATGATAGCCCTCCTTCGACGCCTTAGGCGCAGTCCCTTCTTCGAGTTGTAACCAGTAAGGGCGGTAATAATGACGATGATAATATCTTCCAAGAATTTGGTGTGGCTGATGGGTCCTAATCAGACTTCTTGCCCTTGGCAACAGACGAGTTATTGTTTAAACTTCTCCCCCTAACGGTCCCGTCTCCGTCGCTTCTGGCCGTCGAGCCGACCGTCATCGGCGTTGCCTCCAGCAAGCCCGTGTTCGTGACACCTCCGCCAGCGGCTAGAGTCGGCAGCCTTCCGTCGTCGCTGTTAGCGTCGGTCAGCTCTATCAAGTCAAGATCGTCCAGCTGGCGCCCTCGGCTCCCTAGCGTTGGCGTCCCCGGTGACTTGGTGAACGCGCCGCGTAGCCACGTCTCAACGGCTGCTGCGGCACGGTCGAGGCCGGATCCTTGGTTAGATGTCGATGCGAGATCTTGCCCCTCGTCGAAGGGACTTTCAACAATTCCACCGCTCGATCCAGGCCTGAACCCAAAATGCGCAGTCTCGGACCCCATGACTGAGATGGACGGCAGCGATTCATCGATGACGATCCCAGGCAAGTGCTTCTTGGCCCACGTGTTGAAGTAGTCCTTATCCGGGCCGGGAGCTCTGACGTTTTTCCCCATGGAACCAACCCCGCCAGGCCGTCTCATCCATGCCGGCCGATTGTCTGCAGCATCGCTGTTCATTCTACTTCTTGAGGAGGCTGACGTTGATCTTCCTGGGGTGCTGGGCAAATTTGGCCGGTTGCTGAGGTTGCTCTGGCGTCGAGACGAAGGCCTGCCGATTTGTTCCGGGCTCTCCGTGAGCCCTGCAGCCGCGATACCAGAGGCGTCGAGCGAGTGCCTGGGAGTTGACAAGGTTGAGGCGGACCGGAGGCTCTTCTTCCGTCGAGGGGGGAAGTACCCTATCGATTTCCTCGAAACGCGTGCGATCTCAACCGGTTTGGGATTCGAGTCTAGCGTGACCCATCGGACGTGTGTCCATGGTGGCTCCTCCTGCCCTTGGCTCCTTGTTTCCAATGCTGAGCCATTGGCGGTCGGCAAACTGAAAAAGTCCAACTCTTGCGGATGGTCCGATGTAGGCCCGGATCGTCCGTGGGCGGTCTTGGGTTCTGGCGTCGGTGCCAGAAGATCGACCCCTCCTTGGCCATCATGAGATGAGGCTTCGCACGGGCGGCCCTTGACTTCGCAAGCGTCGACTGGTACGAATAACCACTTGCGTACTTGGATATCTCTAGACCAGAGACCGTTGGCCTTCCTAAGTGCGTCCTCTCGACACCTGTATTTGAGCACTACGCCCGCATATGTGTCAGTTGGTTGTACGTGGTGTATGTACACCAGTTGATCTGGCACCTCCTCCTCTTGGGGAGCGTCCCTGGTAGTCTCATCCGAGTTTCGCCTTTTGTATTTCCCGCTCACATCAAGTCCACCGTTGACGCCTTCGTGACTTTGTAAAACGCTCGCCGTCCTGGCGGCCTTAAGCGCAGCCTCTCTGTCGGCTAATGAGCCTGCTCCTATATCACGATGACCTGGCCGGGAGTTCGAGGGAGGCTCAGGCCCCCAAGCTTTGGCTGCCTTCCGTGGCGGGGTAGAGTAGTCTCTTTTCAAGGGATTGGTACCTCGTCTCCCTTCTCGGTGATCTGACTCGTAGCCGGCATCGTGAACACTCCCACCAGACAAGAGAGAGGAGGCTAGTCCTTGAATAGAAGCCCAGCCTTGAGACCACGAAGCATCCAGGAAGCTTGCAGTGGAGGGGGCAGTGTTATTTCGGCGGTTGCTGGCGGAGGCACTTCGGGCGGCAGGCTTGGCGGAGCTCTCCCGATACAAGTGGCTGGAAGGCATGGGACTCGGTTCGCGGCTGGTCGGAGAACGTAGGGCAGAAAAGGAAGCCGATAGCCTCTCGATGGGACCGACAGGAGACTCTTCGGCGCTGCTGATAAGGCGACGGTTACGTGGCCGAGCTTCGGCATCGTGACGAGCTGGCATGAGGGCGGACGAAGACATGTGAGATGCCGAGCCAACGGTATTTAAGGAATCCGCCATGATCGAGGAAGGCCGCCCACCTCGTCGAAAAGGTGATAGACAGTTTGGGGGGAGGGCATCAGCGCGCAGCTTCGATCATGGATGACGGTCGGTCGCTCGATTTGGTAGGTAATCGAAGTAAGGCGTCGACGCCAGTCCGATAAGACTCCACGCGCACGTACGCTGTCGAGGTTCGGAACGGTGCAAGAGATGTGTGCGGTCAGGAACAGTTGGCGATAATTAGGTTCGAGGGGACGTCGGAGAGTACGCGAACTCGCCCTTGGATGTACCGGAGGAGGGGGGTTTACGGGGGCCTGTCAAGAAGCAACGGCGCAATATGGGCGGTCGCGGGCTATGTGAGGAATGAATGAAGGAGAAGGAAAAGAATGACGGGAGGATTCAGCCGCGGTTGAGTGCCTATTGGTGCGTATCAAAGTCGCAGATTTGCGAGGTAGTTGTTAGTTGTTGGTGTAAAGGTAGGTAGTTAGATAGCGAGAGAGTGGTAGCTCAAAATGTAAGGCAAGGTGGCAGCTAGCAGCATCTGGGTTGAATCGGGTGCCCGCACTGTAGTGGACTGTCCCCATGGGTTGGTTGAATAATGATTATTGGTCCCGTAGCTGGCCTCTGGAGAGGTGTGGCCGTCGGGTCCTGTCATGCTCCCCCAATTCGCTTCAGGCCTGGGCTGTTTTAGGACCCGAGTTAGCGGCCCACAGGCTCTAATTGCAGCGAACCCATCTCAAGGTACCGTGGCAGGGAAAGCACGGCACCTTGCCCGCCACCTGGCAGAATGGAACCGGCGGAAAGTGCTTTTTATCGCTGTATGTGCAAGGTACCTGCATTCTCTCCAGCGGCATGGCTACAACCTAAGCACGAGGTTCGTTCCGACCTCCGCCCCGACATCCCTTCATTCCAATCTCTAAACTTGCAGTCCGCAGCGGCCCCACATCCATGTGAGGCACGTGGAGCATCCATCGCGAGCAACGCCAACAGGAGCAGGATTGACGGCACCATCAGGTCAGAGCAGCTCGTGGCGTCAGGGACAGGGCTGAGACAACTGCCGAAGCATCACGGTCGACTGACTTCTCAACCTGGAAGACGGGAATGAGCTTTCCTGATTCTTCAGCCATGCCACACGTCTCCAGCGCGTCATAACCTCGTCGCAAGTGATAGCCTCCCGACTCTTCACGCGATGCCCATCTGCATCGAATGCCGGCACCCGGTCAAGACGTTGTGGACCAAGTACTCCAATGCAGATGACAAGTCGAGCGGACACAACATCCGCTTGACCGTCTGTCGCAATTGCGGTCAATTCTGCGATAAGTACGTCGAGCACGACTTTGTGGTGCTCTTCATCGACTTGGTCTTGATCAAGCCCCAAGTCTATCGCCATCTGCTTCACAACACCTTGATGAAGGACGACGATCGCTTCGACGTAAGTCGTATTGCATAGCATTTCTCTTGGGTGACTGCCCCGTAGCTGACAATTTATTCAAATAGTCTTCAATTGTCCGCTTGGGCGTGCTTTTGTTGCTATTTGACGTTTACTTGACTTGGGCCCGGATCGAGAAGCAGACCGTACCCAACTCGCCCGAGGAGGAGGGCGCAAGCCTCGGCAGCCTGACCCAGCAGTCCATCGTGTCGCAATACTTGTTCTTCTGTATGCTCCGCACAACCTCCACCCCGACAAGTCAGACGTCAGCTAACCACGCCTCAGTAATTCTCTGTGCTCTGTCGACGCTCGCTTTCCACCTCAGCATACGCTTCATGACCTCCTCGACATTCTCCCCGCTCAGCATGTTCAACATCTTGCCGCGATACTCACGTCCCAATTCCGTTTCCACCGCATTGCTCGTTTCGTCGTCAACAAAGCTTTTCCCGATACTTATGGTGATATGGCAATACGACGTTCCTGCTGCTGCGCGATCGCTGGGATGGGCTGTTGTGGCAAATAACGTCGAGGCACTGAGGATACTCCTAGACTGCGGTTACGGAGTAGCAACGCTGCTCGCGACAACCGGTGCCCTAGCACGCTGGGCAATAGGTCGTGGCGTGCTCTGGGCTGCCGGTATGGACGGTATTGACTCGATAGGGGAAACGAGTATTGCTGCAGACGGAAAGGCTCTCTGGGCTCTGCTCATGTACGTCCGAGAATGGGCGAGCGATTTGGCTGCAGGATGATAGTGTATAACTCAATGAAACATTGTGTAATTCACATGGCTTTCAATACTTGACGTGGCGTAAGTTGATGATGCGTGCAATGCCGTCCTCGCCGGTCCCATTGCGCGTCTGACCCGACACCAGCACCAACCCAATCTGCGAGCTTGCCAGCGCCACACGTCGCGGGGCCAGAGCTCAAAAATTACAAAGCGCTCAAAGCCGGCATCTTGATCATCTATGACAGAAACCCCAGCCAAACCTTTAACGCCGTCCATATGGATTTATAGTTGTGCAAAGTCGATAATAGTACATCGGTATCCCATCGCGGCATCACGCCGCCGTCAGCGACGGCCCCTCAGTGGTGTTCGAAGCCGGGTCGGATGTCGCTGCGTCGCGGTTCGATAAGGGGGTTAAGCTGGGCGAGGAACGTAATGGCCCACATGAGATAGCAGCATGCGAGGGCGAGGAGGAGGGAGGATCTCCAAATGCTGTTACTGATGTCAGTCACACCGCAAACCCAATACATTGAAGGCAGGCAATGCTCGCGCATCGCGGGATCGAACGAACATTTGGTTTTCGCCCTTGGGGGAGAGGAACCAGGCGCCGGCGGCCATGGCCGCAACGATGACGAGGCCGACGAAGATGCTGTACCTGTTGTCGGATGATCAGCGTTGCACGCGTCAGGGAAGCAATCTGTGGTACAATACCCTTGCGCCATTGTGTCGTTTTATCAGCAGCCTTCGATGGTTAGGACGTGTAGGTGTCAGGCGTCAGAGTGATGCCGTCGTATCGCTTCGTTGATTGATCCTGTACTAGTGTCGTCACGGGAGGCTGGAGCTATGAGGTCGAAGTAACAGTGGATGCAGCCGCAAGCACAGTGCAGGGCACAGTCAGTATCCAGCGCACGGGGAACACCAGAGGCTTAGTCAGCTTGAGCCGTTGTCTCAAGCCGTGACTTGTATGCGAAAAGTAAGTCAAGCAAGCAACTTTCAGATCAATAGACTTCTTAAGCTTTGCGTAAAGTTGATTGGAATCTTCTCAGTTTATCCTAGATTTATGGAGTATTCATCACCGTTGATCCGTCTATTAGTCATTTTCAAACTTGAGGCCTGCTTCCTTTCTCACAGCACCGTAGATGCCGGCCATGTCACCTGAAGGTCCAGCGTGCTCCTTCACAATCTGGAGATGCTTGTCCGCAGTCTCAATATTGTGCAGCCGCGTGCCAGCAGCCTTGGCGATGGACATGGCATGGCGGGCATCCTTTCTCGCCAGGTCGACGGCAAACAAAGGTTCCTCTCTCTTGTAGTAATCGCCCTGGAGCATGCGGTTCGTATACGCAGGGTAAGGGCTCCCGCTAAACATGGCGTCAACGAACTGCTTCACGTAGCCAGTCCCAAGACCACTCTTCTCCGCGGTGACATAAGTCTCAGCCAGTTGCTCAACCATACCGAGAATGACGGTGTTGCCCAGCACCTTCAGGGTTGACGCCTTGCGGTATGGCTCATCGGCCATGTTGATTTCTCGTGCTGCCACGGCGTCGACGTAAGGGCGAATCTTGTCAATAGACGCCTTTGGACCTGCAAGGACCAATGTCGCGTCACCGGCGGCTACCATGGCCGGTGCGCCAAAGACCGGGGCGCAGATGAACTCGGCGCCCTTGTCCAGGACCGACTTCGCAGCGGCCTCAGTCGTCTCGGGGGCGATGGTTGAGCACTCGACGAAGACCTTACCCGTCACATTTCCCTTCAAAGCAGTTGCGAAGACCTCCTCTACGGCCTTGTCATCGGCAATGCATGAAAAAATGATGTCGGCCTGGCTGATGGCATCGGCGAGAGCCTCTACAACCTCCGTCTTACCCTCAGGCAGACTCTGGCTAAGGTCCGTGGCTCGCTTCAGGGTGCGGTTGTGAATGAGGAGTGGCTTCTCAAGGTTGGCCTTCTCCACGAGGTTTTGGCACATGCCCTGGAATGAATGAGTTTCTTTTGTCTCGATTGAAGTGTGATTTTGTTAATTAGAGAAGGTGGGGAAGCTCACCCTCCCAATGTTGCCGAGGCCGATCCAGAGAAGCTTGGGAGCCATGTTGCGCGAATACCGGTGAGAGGAAATTAGAAGGAAATGCGTGTTTCTCGCAAATTCTAGTTTAGAGTAGACACTTGGATTCAAGATTGACGCGTTTGAGTTGCAGGAACTATCCCAAAGACCAGGAATCAAATGAACATTTAACCTGGGCCGTCGATGGAATCCGTGACTTGTGGGACTTGTAAGCCGGCAGTGAGTTCGGGACTTGTCGAGCTTTCACACGGGTGACGACATTCAATGCCCTGGAAAGCGGGGTGGCTATTTCGCAGTGATGTTCACATGGAGCATTGGTTACGTCCGCGACTGTCTCTCATTACAACAACTGGGAATAAACCGGCACAAACCAAAGAAAACGTATCGCACTGAGAGGGGAGACCGACAGAACAAAATCGCAGTCGCAACTACCTAACTCAAGATACTGAATCAGCCTGCCCTTGAACTGTATCCACATCGGGGAGTTGGCAGACGCTGTACCAACGGAGACCGAGATACGTCGGCTTGATTTTCGTTAGTACGGGTTGCGGCAGTTCCCGCCCTGCAGTCAAATCATCGCGGCACAGTAATCTTAACAATCTATCTCAACTGCAACGATCTGCATGTCAACTGGGTGATTGAGCTAGCTCTCCAGTTGTTGTAAGTGATTTTGATCACACACAGCCCCTAAGCAACGGCTGATTGGGCGAAAGTGCAGAGCGCCGCTCCTGTCACGTGCTGAGCCATCTTAAACGTGCCTTAACGCAGTTTTCTCTTCGAGCGGTTGTAAGCGTCGCGGCAACCCTCCCGAGCGAATTGTTCAACGCCGTCGTGCTGCCATCTTTAATGCTTGTCCAACTGCTCGCCTCGGTGCTACCGGTAATACAAGACGGTCGCCGATGGCCGGCGCCGTGATGGGGAACTTGCCGGTCTTATCGCCTTATCAGCACGGCTTCTGGTAGGTTGATTGACTCACAGAGTGGGAAAGTCTTTGGTCCAAGGCAGGGTCAGGGCCCGACATCTTCACCTTCGCCCTCGTTGCTTCGTCACCGTCTCCTCAACTTTATCGTTCTTCAACCTGCCATATATCCGGGTTCCTGTGCAAGTTGTGCTCAATTCACACTTGAACAGACCCAATCCAGATCCGACGGCCACTTTGCATGGCCGTCTGAAGAGATGGCTGGGCTTTGACCCTCCTCCCCCTCTCGATACACCGTCTGCACCTACAATAGGGCTCGCGACTTCACCAGATTCTACTGTTCCATTTCCTTGGCGTTGATATTGACGTCTGTCAAGAATCAACCACTTGCAAAGGCTCGACACGATCTTTAGCTAAATTTGCTCGGGGTCAATCCGCAGTTGGGGGGTGCAGAATTTGGGGTCTCACTTGGAGCTTGTCCGATAAGCCCTGTATTGCATCGCCTCATAAGCTACCAAATTCAGGAGCAAGATGCGAACTCCAGTTTTGAAGCAGGCCTGTCAACTGGTCTCAAAGGTAAGTCTATCTTGTCCCCGCGCGCCGCCTCTGGCTGTTTCTTACTCTTCATCTCAGGCACCCTTTGCTCTCGACTCATGTAGCCCACCCAATTGCAGACTTCATCACCGTCCGAGGTCAGGAAGCACCCGCCAAGAAGATTCTCTTCAAATTGCACTGTCTGCTGTGAGGCATTCATCAAGCTCCAAAGCGCGGGAGAAGAAGAGAGCAGAAGATCGCGTACGTGTGTCTAGTAGCGAGCCTCAACTTGGTGCCAGAGTCTGATTGATGTCCAGGAATTCATCGTTTCGGTGTTAGAAGCCTCGGCGACCCGACGAGATGCGAAGGGCTACCTGCAGAAGTACGCCCCGCCGGGCGAAAGCGCATCTAAGAAGCGCAAGGTGGCCGAGCATCCAGATCAAACGTACTCCCCAATCCGAGTCGTCAATCAGGCACCGAAATTCATCCAGTCCATGAGCGATCAGAAAAAGGAATCCGCCATGCCTGAGGAAGAGCCGATTAACCTCGCCATCGTCAAAATAACTCTTCCGCAAAATTTGGACGACGAGATGTTAGATGCAATCGCCAAGACATTCTCGCAGCTTCGCAAGCTCGGCCTCGTGAGCATCATTGTTCTCGACGGAGGTTTACAGTCATCGCGAAAGATTTTGCGCGAACAATCTTGGAGAGTTCAGCAAGCAGTCGAGTCCTTTGGCGAGCCCGGTTCTATCCTGCTCGATCAATGTGTGGCCGAGGCGCAACCACAGACGGCTGACGCCAAAGGCTTCATGCCTTCCAGCGTCTATGTTCAATACCCGCATATGGTGCTCAGAGCGCTGCAAGACAATGCCATCGTGATCATCCCCCCCGTCACAATGGCACCCGACATGAAAAGCGTTGAACTGGTCGATGCCGATGAGACCATAGTGGCTCTCACCAAGTACTTTTGCGGGCTGCAGCTTAACCCGACAGAAAGTCCCGTGGCGTCGCCTGACACAGGTCGTGGCACAGGAGAAAAAGTGGCTTCGGTTGAAAAGGTCATCATTCTAGACCCTGCGGGTGGAACGCCGCATGAAAACGACTCCTGCCACCGATACATCAACCTCGAGCAAGAATTCGAGGGTATCATGTATGCGCTCACTCACCCATCGGGGTTTGAGGCGCGACGGGGCAAGGTCCCCGAGGATTTGCGGCAGAAGCATGCACGCAATCTACAGCTTGCGAAGAACGTACTGGCCATGTTGCCATCGACTTCGTCCGCCATCATCAGCACTCCTGCGGCAGCGGCCAATAAGCCTATCCAAGAATTCACCAGAGTTACAACCCGTAACAGGCAGAACCCCTTGATTCACAATCTCCTGACGGACAAGCCTGTCTTTTCCTCGTCTTTGCCAATCGAGCGAGTTCGGTCAGGCAAGAAAGGCGATGCAGAATCGGAGGCTCACGTGGCCACTCTCATCAAACGAGGGATGCCTCTCACAGTATATCCTGACCCAACGATCAGCGCCTGGCTGCCTCCTCGGCCAGGAGCGTCTCGCCTGAGGCTCACTGACACCTGCATTGATCTCCCGCGACTTGTTCACCTCATCAACGACTCCTTCAACAGAGAACTGGATGTCCAGCACTACCTCGACCGTGTGAATGACAACCTGGCCGGCATCATTATTGCCGGAGAGTACGAGGGTGGTGCAATCCTCACGTGGGAAAAGCCCTTCGGCCTCGACGAGGAGACGGCATACAAGACCGGGCGCCTCGTGCCCTACCTAGACAAGTTTGCGGTTCTCAAGAGTCGCCAGGGAAGCGGCGGTGTTGCTGATGTCGTCTTCAACGCTATGGTCCGTGGCTGTTTCCCGGAAGGAGTGTGCTGGCGTAGTCGACAAGACAATCCAGTGAACAAGTGGTATTTCGAGAGGTCTTTGGGAACGTGCAAGCTCAAGGACACCAACTGGACCATGTTCTGGACAACACCACACCTTCCGCTTGGCGATCCGAAATTGCTAGACTACGAGAATGTCTGCAGGTATATTGAGCCGTCATGGGCAGATACAAAACCGCCCGATTAAGACGTACCGAGACTCAGTTGGTTCAGAGGACATGGGTCAGACTTGAATTTAGCGCAATAGGCTCCAGGTGTTCATAGGACGGGGAAAAAGGCTCAAGAATATAGGCAAATAAAATTGCTCTCAATGCTGCATTGCTGCAAATCTTCGAAGTTTGGTCCTGTGGGCACTGCTGGGTGGATTCCTTGGACAGCTTGCTTGCAGGGCCTAGCAAGATCTTTTTTTGGGTAAAAGGAGCAAGAGCTCCAGTGTTCCGTTAGAGAGGGACTGCGTCTGCAGAATGACGATCAACAAAGCTCCTTAGGGGCGTCTGAATGAAAGAGCAAGTTGCGTGCCTGGATTGTGCATGCACAACTTGCGCCCTATAGCAAATAAAAGCCATGCTTTGCTATGCTTGATCTCATCACGTGTTAATTATGACAGCTAATGCAGAGTCCCCTGCCGCACCAGGTTCAAGTGTTCTCCTAGAGTGTGGGGCTGAGCTTGTGACAACATGCTGGACAAAGATACCGCAAGGCCTTAACTGGATACCTGTCTACCTTGGATCTGATAGCAGGCACGCGGCAGAACTTCCACAACCACAACCACCGTCGTCACCCCCATCATCGTCACCTCTGAACAGGCACCAGGCACCACCCAAAAACAAACTTCCAATCTCGTCCCGATTTTGTGTTTGGTTCTCTAGATCACCACCGCGGAGATGGATTTCAAGAACCTTGGCAAGAGCTTCACGTACGTCTTTGTTGCGCACATCAGATCTTTTTTGGCAAGGGGGCTATGAAGCTGACGAATAGGCTGCAATACAGCACCTTCGGGTCCTCGATCACTCCTTTTGCTTCTCGTACTTTCCAGTACACAAAGGAGCAGCTTGGCCAGGCTGAGGACAAGGTAAGTTTTCACGCGCGACTTGCTGTATTCGTGGCACTTAGAGCTAACCCCTCCGGGCCAACAGACCCAGCTTCCTCCCGATTACATCGACCTCGAGAAGCGAGTCGACGCCTTGAAGCTGGTCCACCAGAAAATGCTGGCTGTGACGTGAGTTATTTCCAGCTGTCCTATGCGGATCGAAGGCGACGACGACGGCGACTAACATGGTGTCTCTGAAGCTCTCAATACTCGAATGAGGCCTACGACTACCCTCCCAACATCAAGGAGACCTTCCAGGACCTCGGCCGCACTGTCAGCGAGAAGGTCAGCCTCTTGTCCTCCGCAGCCTCCCCCGCTGAGGCTCAAGCCGCCCTTACTGCTCCTCCCAGTGCCAAGCCCCAGCCCAAGACTTTCAACCACGCTATCGCCCGCGCCAGTTTGGCAAGCAGCCAAACTCTGCACCAGCAGCACACCGGCGCTGGAGAAGACCCCTTGGCTACGGCTCTTGAGAAGTACGCCTTGGCTATGGAGCGTACTGGTGAGGCCCGTATGGCCCAAGACGCTCAGATTCAGAGCCGCTTCCTCGCTGGCTGGAACACTACCCTGAACACCAACCTGATGTTCGCTACTCGCGCCCGCAAGAACGTCGAGAGGGCGCGCCTGAACCTCGATGCTGCCAAGGCTCGCGCACACGGCACCACGTGGAAGCTCGGCCCCGGTTCGGCTCGCGCCGAGGACGGCCAGCCCCAGGAGTTGAGCCCCGAGGCCCAGGAGGAAATCGAGAAGGCCGAGGATGAGTTTGTCACACAGACCGAGGAGGCCGTTGGTGTCATGAAAAATGTGAGTTTTCTCTCTCGCGACACCTGTCGCGCTACCACACAAGTAGTCGCTAAGTAGTCATTAGGTTCTTGACACCCCAGAGCCTCTCCGCAACCTCGCCGATCTGATTGCCGCTCAAATCGAGTACCACAAGAAGGCTTACGAGATTCTCAGCGAGCTTGCCCCCGTCGTCGACGGCCTGCAGGTTGAGCAGGAGGTTGGTCGCGCCGCGAACTACGACGTATAACGAGCCCCCCATCGTGCTGACGCCCGTCGCTACAGGCCAGCTATCGCAAGAGCCGTGAGAGCGCCTCTTAAGTAACTGTAAAGATCTCTTCTCATGCCACAGCACTGCGTTGTTGTAGTGGTACTTTCGGCTTCTCATCGCAAGCAGGCGTCTGTGAAACTTGGAGATTTGGGTGATGTTGGACTGCTCCGACTATGGAGTGAAGGCCCTTTTCGTTTTATGTGCGGCCATTTGGGATGGAGCCGCTTCTGTTGAGATAAACCATATTCCGTTTGGGAGCGGCTTGATTGCAGCTCGGGTTTCCCATGAGTGCTAGGGCATTTCCTTCCATGCTTACGCCCGAAAATCAGAAGGAAGGGCGTCTCAACTTTGCCTGTTCACTGGTTTCTCGCAAGTTATTGCGACGATAGAAATTCACGCTTGTTTTATAATCTGTTCATCTGATTCGTGACTGGATCCACGTGCGTCACAATACCTTACCTATCAGACGTGCCTGAGTCTGCGCACTTCGAGATCGCTTCCATGAATCGATATATGCCGCTCTGATATTTTTCACTTTTAGTTCAAAGTTAAGACTTAAGCCAGAATTTTGACAGTAGTAACTCTCAGTGCAGATGCGCGCAATCGCAAGTCGAAGGGTCCTGACGATCTATGCTTTGGTGTCAATCACGTGACTGTTGGTGCTGACTTATGTAAGGAAATCTACTGGTCCATGAAGTCAATGAAATCAAGGCGACATTACTATCGACCTCACGCTCCACAGCTGCCGTCCCTCCAACGACGCAACACCAATTCGAGCCAATCGATACCGGAACCATGCGAAGGACATTTCGCCTGCTCGCGGGCGTCAAGCCCGTCCGTTACCTCGAACCCGGCACCCCGACGGGCCTGACGGGCCTCTGGACGCACAACAGCCCCCGGTCAACCCTGCTGTACGTCTACGGCAACACTCTAGAGAAGCTCAAGGCGATCCCCGAGTCGTCCCTCTACCGCCAGTCCGTCGAAGCCCTCACGAAGCACCGCCTCGCCCTTGTCGAAGCCACCGTGCCCCCCGGGTTCGCGGAGTGGGAGAAGAAGGCCGAGCAGATCGTCAAGGAGAAGCCCGAACAGTTCCGGCTCGTCAGCGGCCGCGTCGACGGCAGCGGCGCTCGCACCGTCAAGGTCGGCAACAGGACGTTCGTCGTCGCCAAGCAGCACGAGGAGAAGGACGTCCGCCTCGAGGAGTGGGACGGCGAGAAGGACGAGGGCGGCACGCCGGAGGGCCTGCGCAGCGAGAACGAGCGCGTGGATCACAAGATGCTCGCCGAGCGCAAGGACGTCAACGACGTTGATAAGGTGCAATGGGAGCCCGAGCCTCAGCTGACGGCCGACCAGTACGTCACTCACCGACTCTCACAGTGGAGGGCGAGAATGTAGAAGACTGACGGGTTCGCCAATAGGATTTCTGAGCTGGAGACCAAGATCGGAGCTGGCCTCATCGAGGAGGTTATCCAGGTCGCCGAGGGTGAGCTGAAGCTCGTGGACACTATGATCCAGGCCAAGGTGTACGTTTCTGCCCCCGGCACCAATCTCTGCCCAACGTGTGTACTGTTGAGCGCATACTGACGAATAGTGATCTGTAGTTGGGAGGACTTGGAGGAGAAGCCCGTCGAGGGCCAATGGACTTATTTTGAGCGGAAATAAGCTAGCGCAACTTGCTGCGTACGGTGTTTAGAAAGTGTACGTTAGGCGACTATGATGACAAAGATACATCTAGAAGTTGCTTTTCTGGGATCAGTCGGTCGAGTGAACGAGGCTGATACTAAAAAGCTTAGGAGGTATGCTGCTCAGCATGCGAACGCAGTGCTCACTTCCAGCTCTTCACCATATGAGAGTACATGACTGCCCTCTCAAGGTGGTAGCAACAGCAAGAGCTTCAAATTATTAGAAGCCATCAACCACTGCAATGCGTAACAGTTGGAGTGAATGGTATGCATGCATGCTGTGAACCCGAGATGACTCAGGAGACTTGCTTGATATTGAGCCTACTGTAGAAAGCCAAATGCTTTCATGGGATTCTTCAAAGATAGCCCTTAAAAAAACCGGTTGGTGTTGGCTTGGAAGAACTCTGTGTTGTCCGAGCGCATACCTGCTGAATCTAGAACTCAACTCGACTCGGTGGGGTTCCACCTCGTCTTTTCACCCAACTTTCTCAAACTAATACTCAAGAAGAAAAGAGAAAGAAAAAAAAAGGCAACCTCGCAACCTCACGTGCTGCCAGCTTCTCTTCAAATATTTTTGGAGTTATTCATGTTTTGGATGAACTCGTATCACTATTTTTATTTGTCGGCGCTCACGTCAACGCCATGAGCCAACCAAGATCCCGCAAGAGGTCCGCCTCGGCCCTGTCCATGAGCGACAGCCAGGACGCTTACAACTCCCACTTGCCCAGAGACTCCATCAACCCGCTGAGCCACAGTCCCTCCGTCCTCACCCAGCTCCGCCTCGCCGGCTTAGCAGAGACGGATCAACCACCCTCGCGAGAACAGCCCAGGTTTCCGCACCGCGCCTGGCAGGACCCAGAGGCACCAGCCAGACGAAGCGCCGCTGCCGCAAAGCCCCTGGACAGCGACAGCAACGAGCGGAACGGGAATCAAGATGACAATGAAGACGATGACGACGACGAGACCAGCGGCAGGCGGCGTTCGCACAGAAAGGACGGCGGCGGCGAGAAAAAGGCCAAGTACGCCTCCGAGAAATCCTACTTCAAGCCCCTCGTCAGAGCCATCTACGGATTCTTGGACAAGGGGGACATCCCCAACGCCAAGCGCGCGTTCGGCATCCTCACGAGGTCGCACGTGTACGGCAAACCAGTCGACATCAGACGTAATAATTACTGGGCACTGGGCGCCGAGATACTCATGCGCGAGGGCAGCAGCAGCAGCAGCAGCAGCAGCGGCGGCGGCGGCGGGGCTGCGACCGAAGAAGCAGAGGAGGCCGAGGCGGAGGAGGCGTATCCGGCCGCAAACATACCCCGCGTGCGGGAGTACTTCCAGGACCTCATCCAGCGGTACCCATACAACTTCAAGTGGCGCAGGGCCGTCTCCGCCGTCGACTTCTGGCCCGCGCTGTTGAGCTACGAGGTGTGGCAGGTCCACGCGCAGCAGGCGGCGTCGCTGCGCCGTCTCGACCGCGAGTCGGAGGGCTGGGGGGACGATTCTTTCCAGGAGAAATCCTTCGACGTGGAACACGACGGGATGATGATGCTGGACGATTCCGAGCTCAACGCCGAGGGGGTTGCTGCTTGGCAGCCGAGTCCACGGGACAGGCGACTGCGACAGGCGCGGGATCAGATCAGGCTGCGGGCGCTGGATGGCTTGCGAGAGGTTGCTGGACGTATGGACGACTTGCTCGAAGACCGGCCTTACTCGACGAATCCTGAGCTTCTGAGGTTGAGGGGGATGGTGTCGCTGTATATCGGCGACCTGCTCATTCCTGCCTACACGGATCACGATAGTCAGTTTGAGGAGGCGAAGATACGACGCGAAACGGAGAGGAACAATGCGCGCAGCAGCTTTCAAAGGATGGCGGAGCACGGAGGTCGACCGGACACTCTTGTTCAAAAGATATTGGCACCTGTCGAGGATGCCGATATCCCCATAATGCCCATCTTTTCGTCACTGCCAATCAGAGAATCTCGGACAGCCGGCTAGTAGTGGCATCGGGCATCCTCGTTGTTACCTAACTAGAAGAATGGACATCCACGTCTCCGCCCTCGAGGGTGGCACATCTCCTCCACCTCTTCATGCATCACGTTTTGGCGGCCATCTCTGCAGTACCAAGGCGAAGTTGGAGCTGCCAACCACGATACACCATTTCCCATCCGGACTCCAAGCCACCTGTCTGCCAACAAAGCTCGAGGCGCCAGTGCTCTCGATTCTGTGGGCTTTCAAGGCAATCTGCGGGTTTCCGACACTGTACTTTTCATCCCAGGTCGCCAACGTCTCCTTGTTGTATGTTTTTGCAAACGCAGGGATCCGCTCAAGCTCTGTGTGTGCCTTACCCGCAGCCTTGCGCTCTCTAACCGTCTGGTCCGTCTTGTTACTGCTGTTGCTTCGATGATTGATGGCGGTGAGCCAACTCGGTTTCTGCATCGGCGTGTTGGGGTTACTTCTTTCCACCTTTTGAACGTGGTCGTAGAAGCCGGTGATCTGCTCGAAGTCCCAGAAGAGTATCTTGCCGTTGGCATTGCAGAAGGCCAGGATAGGGTTCTGGTCGGGGACGAAATGCAGTTTGAAGCGCATAAAGTACTGCGAACCACAGCCAGGGGTGAAGAACTCTATCAGACGGGTGTACGGCGCCGGGCACTCGGCCGAAACGCCTGGGTTAAAGGCGGAACGTGTGAGGTTGGCTGGGTTGATGGTAGCCGGAGCCATGGACTGTGGCGGGGGCTCGTCTTGGGACGAGAAACCTTCGATCTTCCAGAGGACGATGACATCCTCGTGGCAGGCCCGGGAGAGGATGTAGTCTCCGAAGAACGCAACGCTGAGAGGTGTTAGCATCTATGCAACCGTCAATTGACCAGACTTACCAATCAACAAGACTGCTGTGGACTTCAGAGCTGGAAAAATGAGGATAATGAACCTCGACAGGGCGGTCTGTCGGTTCAGTCGGGAGATCGGGCACCGTCCACTGACATGGGCATTAGAGGGTTTGAGAAAAGAGTCCACTCGTGATGCGTACCAAGTTGATGACTTGATCGTGGCCAGCCGAGAGTATATATCGACCGGTATCATGCCACGCCTGCAAAGTATGTTAGCCGCGGACAATTTCATAGTATCGGGCGGGAGGCATTGCAAGACGAACCAATGTAAGGAGATTTGAGTAGTGTCCCTCGCCACCGAGAATGCACAGACAAGGCTGCTTCGCGTGTTTCGGATCCAAGCTCCAAATCCGGACGGTCGTATCGTCGGAGCATGAGGCAATGATCAAGGGGTCTTTAGGCGACGTGACCACATCGCAGATGTCCTGAAGTTCGCGATCAGCACCGCTCTGGTTCTAGGGAGCTGGATTAAACATTGCCTACTCCTCCATGGCCAACCAGACACTGGGCGAGAGTTAGTTGGGAAACCTCGTAAGGGCGTGTCTTGTGGTTTGACTCACGTTCACAAGCTTTTGATCGATGATGTCGTAGATTTTGATTTTGGCATCTTCACCGCCGTAGCACAGCAGCGGCTTCCCACTAGATGCGTCTCGCGTCCAAGTGCAAAAGTAATTTCTCGCGTCGTCCTGTGGTCGAGTCAGTTGTCGCAGCCTGGTGTGAGTATGTGGACTGCTGGGGAGAACGCACATCGTCATCGCGGATTAGGCTGATGATTTCACAAGGATTTGAGTCATCGGTGGTCTCTGTGAGGCGGCAGACGACGATCTAAGGCGGAGATGATATTAATGACGCAGAGAAACCGATGAGAAACTGAAGCCGAACACTTACATGCTTCTTGCTCACTGCCGCGAAGACAGGCCTCGCATTCAACGGCTGATATGGACAGAACTTGACGTCGAAGAACTCTGAGCCGCAGCTGTTAACTTGAATTGGAGGGCTACGGGCTATTAAGAGGAGTTTCATACCTGCAACGTTGTCTTCTTGAGAGAGATACACGGTATCATCCTGCAGGGCTTGTCAGAGATAGCCGCTGATGCAACAGCAACACGTCCCAAGGATTCTAGTAAACTGTAATGCATGTGCTCACACGTTTGTCCGAGTCCGAGTCCGAGAATGCAATTGCAGAAAAGGGTTACGAGAGAACGATGATACTTACATCGAGATGCACCGAGACTCTCAGTCTTGGGAAGTCGAAAGGAGTCGAGTGAACTGTGGGGGCCATGGCGGATTGCGGAAAGCGGAAAGCAAGAGTTTACCCAGTTCAAGTGGACGCGGCGATGAGACGAACGCAGTGTGACAACCCTCCCGGTCACCAGGATCCAGGGATCCACGCCAAATCAGAGTATTCCGCTCTACTGCCCAAGTCTTGGATGAGTTTGTCGCCACAAGCGGAGGGCAAGAACAAGCCTGACCTTCGTGCCTGGGGCTGAATGACTCGGGGTTTGAGACACGATGCGACGACAAGCAGAGACTGGATGGGGTTCAGGAGCTGTGAGTGTAAGTTGAATGAGTTATCGCGTGCCTGAGTAAGCGGGAGTACCGTCGCTGAAGCCGGAAGAAGCCGTTAGGATAGAGCCAAAAGTCCCTAATCCACTGTGTACCTGAATGGCGGGGCCTGAGTCGGGTCCAGTCAAGGGTCGGTTCCTTCCTCACCTTAGAAAGTAACCCGCGCCTTGTCTTCTCCCAACGGTGCGCTTGCCAACCTGAACCAGCTTCGGTGTGTTCTCTCCACGTTCGGACTATGTTAATGCAACATGTTATTGCTTTCGTTTTCTTCTGCCATAAGGTAGTCATTGGTGGGAGAATGATCGAGCTAACTCAGAAAATTAGTCACAAGGTAGATATCAACGTATAGCAGTGATCTCGCCTGTAAATCATATCAGTCAGTTACCTTACTTGTATTGAATCAAACGGCCCCTTGAAAACCTGCCAATTTCGGACTGGGCTATATTTGGATAATGGATGAAATCTGTGAACGATCATGACGTTTGTTCCTCTGGTTCCAGATCGACGAGCTTCACCTAGGTACTATAGTACTCTGTGTGATTGATATTCTCTCGGCTTGCAGACAAAGTGGAACACATCTTCGGCGAGCAACCTAGAACTCCGACGCAAGGCATGCCAAAACAGCTCTTGGCTTCACGACTCACGAAACGCCTACGAGAAAGTGAAGGATGTATTGCACAGACGGAAACGGAGGTCTGTGTCCTGTAGCATCTGTGAGCCACCGCGGGCTGAAGTTGTGGGCTGCAGTTCGTCGGCCAATTCTCTCGGTCCCGTCTTGACCAGGGCAAGGACATACCTACCGCAATACCTACCTCAGGGGACTTGATGATCTTCAGGGAAAGGTGGATCTCCAGCTCCAAGGTACCCGAGCCGCACTTGACCTGTCAAGTGCCTACCTACCTAGAGTGCCTCAATCTGATTTGGCGTGTGCAATAAACTACCTTACGATTCTTCCAAGTGCTTACATACTTACTCAGAAGAAATGCATCAAACAATACCACTAATCTCTGACGGCAGATGCGAGAGCAGAGGCGACCGACCAAGACAACAGAAGAACTAAACAAATCCTTCTTGTCCATGGTTGCAGGGAAGATGGATGCATCAGGCTCGCCAGTGCGGACAAGCCCGGTCTCGCAACAGCCTCCCTCAACTAACTTCCTGCGGCCCCAGCTTTCACTGACGCATGTGCAACACCAGAACCTCCGGGACGTTCTTTCATCGACGGCATCGAGTCTCCGTCTGCCTCCTCAATGACCACGGCTTGCCATTTCACAGCCATTGGGGTACGTGAACTGGCATGTGAGAGGTGACAGCAGCTTCAAACATGCAGACGCAAATCACCCCCATCCTTCCGTCGCATCCAATCGTCGAGTCTCGATGCAAAACCCCCATCGCTGGACATCAACATCGACTTGCATCGCCCGAACAACAATCCCATTATCGTCCTGCCCGTTGATAATATGGGCGCGTATGGATAACAAGAGGATCCAAGTCCACGACAAGCATTTGCCCGGAGCTCCACAAACTGCCAATAAACCTGTCCCGCTGCGGGTCGTCATTCGTGGACCCCAAGAGACGTTGGACATGGTCATGGTCACGGTCACGGTACGTGTACAGTCACCATCCTTGGTGTGTCGCGACATGTCCATGTTCGTCGCACGAACCCTTTCTCAAATCCCAACCCACCATCGCACAGCCGGCCAACTGTCTACATGCGGTTCACGTCACGAATGATCGCCAAAAAGGCCCAGCTCAATCTCATCTGACGATCTACTGCTACGACCTGCCAACGCCAATTGAAGCAGTACGTCTGTGTACGAGACAGCATGCGAGAACGAATCTCGCATTTCCGAGTCCATGAATTCATCTCCGGAACACCAACGAGTAAGGACATATCATATGTCTGCGCGTTGAAGAGCTCTTCCACGACGGGCATCTGCAGCCGCTGGATCCTAAGGACTTGCGACGCTATTGCTTTGTGGTCACTCATACTCGTTGCAATATCAAGGCGACCTCACGGCTTTCAGAGCAGAGCAGACCGTCCCTCACTGGCATCATTAGCGGTGTGCGCTAAGAGCGCAGACTTGACCGGGGCTTGTACAATGCTACAGCAAGAAGAAAGCAATAAATGCTTCCGTCGACTGGTCTCTAGCTGGCCGCTTAAGGAGAGGCTTCTCGCGGATACGAAGATGAATTGGATGAGACACGGCTTCTCAAAAGCTCGCTCAGGGACCCTGGCAGCAGATCCGAAGTGGTGAACCAGGTTCTTATGTCTTCACAGCTGTCAACTGAAGACGCAGGTCGAGCTATGCCCAGCAGAGCGTAGCGCAGCCTCTGCCCGAACATTGAACCCACACGGACGCCATTTTAGCCTCTTTTGACTCCCATTGACACGGATGACGGGCGGCCTGGCAGGGTGAAGGGCAAGCATGAGAGACGTGACCTTGGGGAAAGAAAAGGTCCAAGATGCCATGCAGTCTCCTTCGGCTGTCACTACAGATTGGGAAAAAGGGCCGTCTTTTCGCAAGCTCTTCCAGAACAAGACAAGAGCTGTTCGTTTCCCCCTGCGAGATCCCCAGATCCCATGTCTGCTGTCTGTATCAAGAATATGGATTTGGGAAAGAAGTGGGTAGCTATGGCCAGGGGTCGACAGGCTGCTTGAGCTTTGAAGCGAGGGCCGTTGACGTTGTTGACACTGGATTTTCCACACTCGAATGACAGATGACGGAAGATTTTTCTGATCCAGAGAAGTGCAGGCTGTTGACTGTTGTCTCCCTGCCTGAGCCCGGACTTGGGCGCCTCAGGCGCAACAAGAAAGCTAACAACCGGTTTCGTCTCGAGCCTCATCGGACAGAAGAAACGGCGTAACGGCTAAGCTGAATTCCTCCCAATTCTGATTCTTTCTCGGTAATCATCATCCGGAAGCCGAGACTCTTCAGAAGCGCATTTCCAGTTGCTGCGCTTGACCACGTGGTGTCGGTAAGCAACGCTAATTATCATCGTCAGTTTCCCCATGTATGCGTAGGTACCATGGGCTGTCTCCTACCATCCATGCCGCCATTCAACGCTACTACAGTACGAATACATGGCTGATGACGGAAGCCCCACAGGCAGCTGTAGACAGTCGCTATGAAGTTTCAAACCACTGGAGAGCTTGCCAACTCGGAGCATATACCAGCCAAGCTGCACTATGATAATCGTTACAGTTAAGGAGACTGGCATCACGTCAAATTGGTGTCGTCGATCTCCTACGGTATGTCATGGGCCTAGTGGTTTGAACTCTCTCTTGGACTGGATTTCCAGCAGACGCGGGCAGCCGGGCACTGCCGGCTGTCGTTACTTGAGACGTCAAGGCGAGTTCGGAAGCTCGGCGAACCAGCATACGGCAGAAAACACCGGCATCGTTGCCGGCAGTGCTGCTTGTACTTGCACAACACAGGCATAGCTTCGGGTTCTTCCAGCGAATGAAGTCGGATAGGATAAAAGACAGCATCCAAAGGGCCCTGGCCAGCCGCGAGGCGGATTGTGTAACATTAATCAATCCTCATCGATATCGGCGTGCTAGAGTTGCTGGGTCCCTCCGAGTGGAGGACCTCATGTCCAGGGACAAAGGTGGACGTCTGTCCAGACTGAGATATGTCATGGCCGGTTCCCTTTCCCAGTGTCAAATTGAAGGTTGTCCTCATCTCCGTTTACCTGCAAGTTGATAAAGATGTTATGGATCTACGTGTGGCGGTACGCCATACTGTTGTGGCTGCTGCGCGGCTTTTCAGCTCGAGATGGGGCAAAGCGCAAAAAGCGCCGCATACTATGGTATTACTCTGTACAAGCAGGGAAGAGATATACGCGCATACTGTTCTGCCCCGCTGTCAACGTCAATTCAAACGAGTCCCCGTCCACGAAGTCGCTAGTCATGAGGTGACATACGTATATACGCAACTTGCATAAGACTGTTCGCTTAGTCGATGGGGGTACCTTTTGCCGTTCTTTGCGACTTGGCGACCACAGCAGGGAGATTGAGCGTGAATTGATAGATGGAGGATATTCAGTGGTCAAAGTGCGGAAAGCAATGTCCATTCGAGGGTCTTGCTTGACTAGCGGGATGAATACGGACGTAGGCTGGGCACGGGGAGGATACGACCGGGTTGAACAGCCATCTAGCGTAAGGCATTCGCAGCTCGCAGGTAATGTTATTTCACGACTCTTCCTGCCTGTCATATTCTACGAGGACGAAAAAGGTCCAGACTTGGGGGAACGAGAGTGATATGGAGAAGCCTTTGGCAGCTATCCATGCTCTATCGGCCCCTGCTCTTGATGTGCTTTTCTATTATTGCCTTCTTTTCCCTGTCTTAGCCTATACCTCCTGGTCCCTGCTTAAAGCTAGGAACTTGGGCTTGCCCTGACGTGCGAGTTGATCCCTAGGACCTGGCAAAACGACGACCCTTGGTTGGAGGCACCGCACACATTCTAGGTCGGTTCACGGACCAGCCACAATACTGCGTACAGAGAACCCCAGCGCTGCGGACACGGGATGGTCCCGGTCGGTACGTATCCGTACATCAGGGCAAAGAACAGTACCGAAGTCGCAGTGCTGCAGCAGCAACAACAGGGGTTGCCTTCCCTCAATCCTCGCCAGGTCCCAGATTGCCCTATCCACTTCCGTATTTCGACGCCGCTGGCTGCACCACTAGACTGGTGCACCGATGAGGTGCGTTGCGTAGTGGCGCCAAACGCCCTGGGCTTCGATGGACGACCTGGTGCTATCCAACTTCTAATGTCCCGTTGAGTGTACAGGCGCCTCCCCTCTGTCTCACCTCCCAGTCAAGCTAACGAGCTGTCATAAAAAGATGCTTGTCGCTCCCGCTCGCTGCACCGCACCGGATTGATCGAGCCTCTCCTCTTCTCTTCTTTCCCATCACTCTTCCCAGCTGAAGGTATTCGTACACTATTAGGTGTCTTTCTTCTGCTGTTCTAGCTGCTGCATTTCCCCTCCTACAAATAACATCAACATCATCATCATCCGTCTGTCGTCGTTGTCGATAGCAAACACTGCGGCTTACACCACCCATCGGCCCCTAGTCACTTTCAACGCTCGTTCAACGTCTGTCGGAGTGCTCCAAGAGCCTTTCCCTGACCTCACCTTACGTCAGGGCTGGTAGTTTTGTCTTTGTCGCTGCAACGCTTGCACCCCCACCAAACGAACGGTTTCACTTCTGCCGACCGCACTTCTCAGCACCAGCCCCCACGCCAATACCAATACCGACACCAACGGCCTGGAGCTTCGACGGCGTTTCCAGCCATTGGGACTAGACCGCGATATTTACCAAATACCAATCAACTTGCCCGCCTGCAACGAACTGTCCTTCGTCGCCAGGGCAGTACAACGGCGCCTGTCGCTTCCAACTCGCACTCTCCACGCTCGCGAGTCTGTGCGACGCAGCTCCACGCGTTACAGCACTTTGCCGCTGTCCTCGGCCGATTGAGACAGGTCTGGCAGACTTTTGTCGGTATAGCTCGTGATACTCGTAACTTTCGTCTGAAGGTGAAATAGCGATCTGTGTCCCACGCTAATATCCGGCGCGTAACACACCCACTCGAAAACAACCCTTGGACTTGAGCAAAGACCACTCAGCTCAGCTTAACCCAAGCCGATTTTCTTGGACGACGCAAACCGTTTACGTCGACGCCCAACACTGTGGTCGACTTGCTCGTCCCCTCTCCAAGACATCGACCCAGGCGCCCTTGGTTTTGTCTTGTATTCCTTGTCGCGTTGTTTGTCAAACAGAACGGCGGTTTTCTATTTCGAAGCATACCTGTCGTTGCAGCCTATCAAAGTCACGGGGAACTTGAAAGAGAGCAGTGGATGTGAAATTGCGGCTTTGCAACACCTACAACCCCAGACCTTGCTCTCTGCCGCAGGCCACCAATCGCTAGCAATGGAGCAAACGTTCATGACCATCCACTCCACGGACCCTGACGCTGTCATTCTGTTCGTGTCCGACTCAGTCTACGACATCCTGGGCTATTCTCCCCAGGAAGTGCAAGGAAAATCATGTTTCGAATTCTTCCATCCTGAAGAGGTACCGTTCGCTCGCTCAATCCACAGTCGCGGGGTCCTGCTAGACAAGGCTGCCGTGCTTCACTATGTCCGCATCCAGGCGCGCGATGGTCGCTGGGTGAGTTGTGAGTGTTGCTTCACCGTTGTTCACGATGTCCTGGTTGCTTGCACTAGTATTTACCAACGGGGCGAAAAGAGTGAAAGTGAGTTGGTCCTCTCTACCGCGTCAACATAATCGATCTAGCTAACCCTTCTTCAGGACGAGCTATCGAGGCCCCCCAGATCCGTCGAATTTTTTCAAGTTCACCTCGAGACCCTCGCTATCACATGCTGGAGCACTTGTCTCCCAAGTTCAGGATGCCTCCAGTGGAGCGTGAACCGCGCGCAGCTCTTATTCTGAACAGATTTACCAGAACGTTGACAGTCATGTTTGCGACCAATGCGGTGGCCTCCATTCTCGGCGTTCGACCGGACCAGATAAAAGACAAGAGCTTTTACGAGTGCATCCAGGAAAATTGTCTTCCGGATGCCATTCGGTGTCTGGAGAGTGCAAAGGCAAATGACTCGATCGCATACCTAAGATTCTGGTACCGGGATCCGCGTCGGCCAGAGGATTTTGAGCACGAAGAGGATGACGAAGAACACAACAGCGGCAACTCTAGCGACTCTGACGGCGGTGGTGTGCAGCTCGACAGCCGCATGGACGTCGATGATGAACCGCCAATCAAGCAGGAGGACGCCGGCCGGCCCGATCTATCGGCTCATAGCTCCGCATCACAGACTGCAACCACGACGGGCTCAGGATCAACAAGCCGAACGCAGCAGACTTCGGCCACGACCGCTCCATCGGCCGCTGGTCCTGCGAACCAAGGATCGCCGCCTGCCGAGCCTATGAGAAATCGTCGCCGTGAGCCGCTCCCTACCTTTGAACTAGAAGCAGTCGTATCGTGTACGTCCGACGGACTCGTCGTCGTGCTGCGGAAGGCCCGGCCACCTATTCCCGCTCCTCACCCACCTCTGATCACGCCCACCTACACCAACGGTCTTTTTGCCGCGCCATGGGGCCACCACCCTATCCGGCCACAAGCCCCTCAGGACATGATGTACGCGTTTAGGCCTCCTCTAATGCCGCAGTACATGCCTCTTCACGACAATGTCATGGCTATTGGTGGCCCGCCTGTCGATCACCTGATGAGCTCCATTCGAGATGTCGCTGTTTTCGCTTGGGCGCTTGTTGGTATCAACGGTAACTTGGCCACATATACACGCGGCCTCCCGCGCGGAGAGGCGCAGCCTGATGGGTTGCCTGTCTGGGACCCGACTGCTGGCAACTTACCATACCTCGGACCGGAGAACCAGGCAGTTCGTCGATGGACTGACTACGATGAGAAGCACAAGAATGGCTTCGGTTCATCGTCCTCAGGATATGAGCAGTCGCGTGCTCATGAGTCGTCCTTAGGGTATACACATGCGCCTCAGATTGGACGAAGTAACTACACATATTCGCACCCTCCACCCGCATGGCCTGGGCTGCAACCCGCCTATACGTCTGCATATGACCATTACGGCGCGCACCACCACCAGCCGCAGCAGAACTCGTTGCATCACCAGAATCAGATCAACCAACAGCAGCAACAGCAACAGCAACAGCAACAGCAACAGCACCAGCACCAGCACCAGCAGCAAACGCAACAACAGCTCCACTATCAGGGCCCTTCACAACAGCGTAGATGGGGTGAAATACCCCCACCGTACAACGGTCAGGGACATTCGAACGGGCAACCTAATGGTACCTCGCACAACCAATCGAACAATAATCGGTACCCGTGGCAGTAAGATTTTAGTCACCTTGGGGGGCACGGCGACAAGCAATTTGGTGGTGGCATGAACATCGGCGTTCGGGGTTGGGCTTGGACTTGTTACAAGCGAGCGGGCGAATGCAGTGCTCCTTATTGTTATGTTGCATGGAAAATTCTTTGAAAATACCAAGTGTCGTGCTTTCGGTGGTAATTTGTTAGGCTGGTATTAAGTTATGGGCGAAGACGGATCTTGACCCCGGCATTTTGCTAGAGATGCCCGTAGATTTATGAAACATATACCCAAGAGATGAGAAAGGAGAGAATGGATTTTGGACTTAGACAGATGTGCGTAATAAGAGGCTAGTTCCAGGTGATACCGAATATGATGGCTCCTCGTCTTGGTCGTGAAGACTAACGAAAATTACTTCGATACATACGGTCGTGAACGTATGCGTACCGGCCGTATGAAAGTGCCCCAACTGCAAGCTTATTGAAGTATTATTGGACGTGGGAGAAACTTGCAAATTGCCCTTAGAGGAAAGTAGAAATACGACGTCACGGAGCCACTCGGATTCGGGCACGGCGTTCCACAATCGATCGCGGAGGAGCACCGGCGACACAATACAACACCTTCCGGTACTACCTCGGGGCTGAAAGGTCATAGTGGAGATGATCGGGAGCGGGTCAGTATTTTCCGGATCAAGGGAGCTTGGACCAACAGTACACCTATCTGAGGAAACCGTGGAGTCTTCGAGGAATCGCAAGCTGTCACGTACGTCAGTTGGACACCCTTTTCCATCCCATCTCATATTCAAGAAAACACTTGTACTTTTTCTGTAGCTTGAACAACGCTCGTTCAACGTCGCCAAGAGGCCAGACGCACCGGATACTAGCTGAAGGCCGGGAGCGCAATTGTCGCATGCTCACAACCGCAACAATGGCATCTACAAGCAGACGAGACGACTACGCCAATCCTCCCTTGGCGGACGACGATCTGATCGACCCTGACGAAGGTACAAGCCCACGGCAATTCCAATTCGTCTGGCATGCGACTAAACTTGACTTTATCCAGCTGATCTAGATGATTTCGACGATCCCCTCGGTCACACGTCCTCGCGCCAGCCACTTACAGGCAATATCGGCTCCAGCTCCTCCTCGTCGCGACCTCTCAACGAGAATGCATGGACCTCTCGCATACCTGGCGAAGACCGTCGCGCACCGCAAAACACGATCGACGAATCCGTATGGGACACCCTCCGTCGCGACCTCCTAGCCGTCTGGGCGAAGATGAGGGAGGTTCTGTACCCCAAGTACCTTCTCGGGGGGACCATGTTCGACGCCGATGGCCTCCGAGGCGCATATGCGAACATTCGGGGAGCTGGCCTCGCCGGAGCTCGTGAGGAGATTACGGGGCTTGCGAGCCGATTCATGGACTCGGAGGCTCTGCTGTCGGGGAACAACATGACCCCTGGCTTGCGCGACTGGGATCTCTGGGGACCCCTCATCTTCTGCCTACTGCTCAGTCTTCTCCTCAGCTTCAACGCGAGGGCGGATCAGAAAGATGTCGTCTTCAGCGGCGTATTTGCCATGATATGGATCGGAGAGGCCGTTGTGACGCTGCAGATAAAGTTGTTGGGAGGAAGCATGTGAGTTCACCCTCTCCCGAGGTGGAAGAACCCTCCCTTCGAAAGACCCAGAGCTAATCGGTCACATGCAGTTCGTTCGCGCAAAGCGTTTGCATCATCGGATACACACTGTTCCCCCTCGTCATTGCGGCGTTGCTCTCGGCGTTTAGCATCCCAACGATTGCGCGCGTCCCCGTCTATCTCTTTCTGGTCGCTTGGTCTCTCGCTGCAGGAGTAAGCATTCTCGGCGGTAGCGGTGTCGTCAAGAACCGGGTGGGCATCGCGGTGTATCCGTTGTTTGTCTTCTACCTGGGCCTAGGCTGCCTTTGCTTCATCAGCTAGATAAGCTACATACAAGGACTGCAAACCTCGAGGATTGTCAGAGGTGTGCCTCGCGTGAGGAAAGCGATGAGCTCTGGCCCATGCTGTATTTCTAGATATCCACAGTGTTGTACGATTGGCTCTTGATAGATGATGGCAGGTCAATGAAAGAAACTGGGCGTTTTTGTTTGCTATCTTCAACATCTCATGGAACATGCTTATTGAGAATTGCTTCCTTGTCTTGTAGCTCCTGCTTGTTTATATGAGACGCCGCAGACGAACATTCCAGCTCGAACGCAAGGTATGGAATGGAACTTAGCCGCAAGCGGTATCGGTAGTCTCCGTCATTAAGGCGTCGCGTCACCCCTTGCGGGTGCTACACTTTAAGATCTGACAGTGAGGTATCTGAGTTTCGTCAGTGCAGATTTAGCGAGCGGCATGACAAGCGAGGCGGGGGAATCAATCCCTCAGGGGACTCTCTCCACTGTACGAATCTGCCCCTCCTCACGCCAATACTACCTACCTTACTGTAAGGTAGTGTGGTATCAGCAGCCCCAGCGAATGCACCGTCTCCCAAGGTTGACTGACACTCGTGGACCGCTGTTGTTCAGGTGTTCCAGCCCAGTCTTAACATACAAGCGACTAATGCAGGCCGCCATTAGTCCAATTGAATCTGCGTTCTTGTCGACGTCGTCGTCGTCTTAGTCCAGGCCTTAACCGAGCCGGGCGCACCGAATGATTGGGCCGATTGCCGTCAGCTTCAAGCCGGCCCCATCCAATTATCCCCGGCAGAGCTGGACCTGACTTTACCTTACAGAGACGGCCGGCGAATATTACAGCAGTAGCGATTCGCGGTAGTGGGCTCCCAGCCGTGACTGACTGCACTGTTGTCACCGCATCTGCTTTCCGCACACCTTCAACACCTCAGCCAGCAGCAACGCCCAAAGCCGCGCGAACCACCAACGACAAAACGTGCAACGTCGATTGAGCCTCGACCTTCCCTGCAACGATCTGTCTGACGTTCATCCCGCAAACAAGTCAGTCTTTTGCTGCGGGCATTTCCACTTCCTCTTTCGCCCTTGCGCGCTTGCTGGACATTGTGACCAGCGTCCACATCGCTTGTCGACTACTGCCGTTTTTGGCTTGACCGTCTGCAAAAGTCGGCATACACCAGAACCACACCTCCACTCCACCCACGTCGACGACGAAAACCGAGAACGTTGAACAGCTATTCAACCCGCCGTCCCTACAACCTCGTCACCATGGCCGACGATCCCCAGAGCGGTAGCCCCAAGTCGGATCCTGTCGACTCTAAGGAGGACGCCGAGACTGCAGCCGCCCGCAAGGAATTGAAGCACACAGCTATTTCAGAGAAGTCCGATGGAGCCACCGGCGTGATGACACCTCAGCTTTCCGCCGGCGACGAGCCAAAGAACCAGGCGTCGTCACCAAAGAAGAAGCAGAAGAGGGCACACGACCAGCTAGACGAGGACAAAGACACCGACGAAGCGGACAGCAAGAGCGTCGCCTCGAGTGATTCAGCAAAAGACAGGGCTTCGCGATTGGAGCCTGAAAAGAAGAGGCACAGAGATGAGGTCACAAACGAGGCTGCAGGCGATTCCTCCGTACGTTTCGCTGTTCTACATTTCCTACGAGTTTCCACAATCTCTGAACCCCATACTGATCTAGTTTTCCCTCTCCCATGTAGGCACCGTCAACCGTCACCGCTGAAACTAAGAAAGCAGACAGCGCTACAACCGAAGCCACGTCGGCGACATCAGAAGGTTCTGGCAAGGAGGAGAAGAAGGCGACATCGGCCGCAGCATTTGCCAGTTCCGGCTTTGCCAAGCTGGCGGCCTCGAGTGCTTCCCCATTCGGCGCTCTGGGAGACTCGAAAGAAAGCGTCTTTGGCCGGTCAGCCTCCTCAGCATCACCATTCGGCAGCCTGTCGCCTTCCAAGCCTGCCGCAACTCCTGTCGCAGCACCCACCTTGAGCTTCGGAGGTGCTGGTGCCGCGTCGTCACCCTTTGCAAGCGTGAAATCGGCTGGCGCAAACGGATTTGGGTCGACGTTCGGCAGTGGATTCGGCAGCACATTGTCAGGCAAGCCCTTGACGAGCTTTGCCAAGGCTGGAGAGTCTTCTTTCAAGAGCGAGAAGCCTGCGAAGCCATTTGGTGCTCCTGAGAGCGATGCCGAGGACGGAAGCGAGGATGAAGCTGAAGGTGACGAGGATGATGCCTCAGAGGCTGCCGAGAAGGAGGAAAAGGAGGAATCAGACAAGGAAGATTCAAAGGCTGGCGACGATAAGAAGCGAACCAAGCTGCAGAAGAGTAAGTTGGAGGTGTGCATGTCTTCGAAATACATTACTGACGAAACTAGTTACCGTCGACGATGGCGAAGCGGGCGAGGCCACGATAGTCCAGGTCAGAGCCAAGATGTTCTATCTGGAGAAGGAAGTCGGCTGGAAAGAGCGCGGTTCCGGCATGCTAAAGATCAACGTCCCCGAGGCATGCGTCTCCTTTGACGATGCTGGCGTCACGATACCCGGTTCTTTTGATGCGTCTGGTCTTGAGGAGAGCAACGTCGACCCTGAGGCTGGTGGTAACAAGGGTCAAAAGGTTGCACGTCTCATTATGAGACAGGATCAGACCCACAGAATCCTGTTGAACACGGTCATCTTGCCAGCTATGAAGTTCCAGGAGAAAACCAATCTGAAGTCTGTGGGCGTCTTGTTCACCGCATTCGAGGGAGACGATGCCAAGCCTGTGAGCGTGCACATGAGGGTAAGCGCACTCCCAACCTCCCAAGACCACCTCGACGCATTGCGTCTGCTGACTTGATATTTCAGATGAGCGCAGCAAGTGCCAAGAGCTTCCTCAATGAGGTTGGCATGGTACAACGAGAACTTTCAAGCAACCAGGCGTGACACCATTCCAAAGTGGCATAGCTTAATGGCCTTTGGTCGAGCGGCAGCTGTACGTTTGCTGATCGATAAGTGAACTCCATAAGTGAAACAATAAATGGACGGCCGGTTTGAGCATTACTTGGGGCACATGAAGAAGGCAGAGAAGACAGTGGCATATGTGGGCGGGATAACAGTTGTATTTTCTGGGAGTCCAGTGCGACTAAACGGGTATCTGAGGTCGCCGTCCTGTCATGATACCAAGAAGCCGGTGTCCCTTGGTGCGCTTTAGATATCACTCCGGCACATCTATATGAAACTTGTCTCCTATCACATATATTTTGATTGCCTTACCTTGCCAAAGTACGTGAGAAGGCGTGGTTGTTTTGGTGACATGACAATCCGACATTCAGTCCACGTGACAAGGTGTGAATTACGTGACTCTTTCCACGCCAGTGGCGTAGCGCGTCCGACGGTGGCGCCTATCTCCTTTGACCAGGGCATTCAAAGCAGGCAGACCGAGCGCAGCCTTTTAGGTATCGCAACTTTTAATATTGATGCCGTTTCTTACTTGAGACCATCAATTTGGCTACATACTCATGTCACTTAAGTGCTAGCCACGTAGATGCCGCTGCGGCTATCGTTTAGTCGTCGGTTATGGAAACCGTGCCAGAGCCCGTTGTGCAAAAGGCACGAGGCAAACGAAAGAGAAAGGAAAATGAATCGAATGTCGCCGATGGACAATCGAACTATGCATCGACAACCGGCCAATCCAACTCCCAAGAATCTACGTCGACGGATGGTCAAAAAGGCACCAAACCTCGGAAGAGAGGGCCCAAGAAGTCGGCCTCGGCTTTAAACCGTGCAGAGAGCGCCGCGTCCGCCGTCGAGTGCAAGATCGAATGGCCAGAGTCTTTCAAAGCGCTAGAGAAGACGCATCGCGCCCTCAACCTGGTCTTCACCTTCTGCTGCACTCGCAAACACCTGGCCACGACCTTTGAGACGATCAAGTCTGCGGTGGAATCGCACACGAAAAAGGTCCTGGAGATTGAGGATGTCGCCGCCATTGCCGCAATTCGCCCGGAAGGCGTCAACTTCGCCTATGTGGACGAGATCATGCTGCAGACCGAGGTCAGAGGCGCCGAGCGCGACGTGACTTTCAAGAGCGGCAAGGATTTTCGCTCCCAGGCCCCGGCTCCAGACGCTTCCGTCGGAGGACTCTCTGGCCTCGAGAAGCTGGATCATCATCCCGATGATCCAGTGGAGGGCGGCAAAGAGGTGTTATACTTTGAGTTCGTGGACGGTGACTTGAAGCGGCAGGTTAAAGACAAGAGTACGGGCGAGATCACCAAACCGAACAGGAAGCTCAGAGCAGAGTCTCTGAAAATACCGGTCTACAGCCAGAAGCAGATGAAGAATCTCATTGAGAGGAGAAACCAAAAGTTTAACGACGCAGTCAGCTTATTCCTCAACCAGTGTGTTTCTGATGGGCTTGATCCGGAGTTGATTCTCGCTGAAGCGGCCAAGGCCTACATTCCCGTGCCGACAGCCCCGGAGGAGCCGGCGGAGAGGAATCTGGGGGCCCTGCCTGAAACGATTCCTACTGAGCGCAAGAGCATACCGGAAATCGTACAGGAGCTGAAGGAAGTTCCTTGGTACACTGGTCAGATTGTTCCAGATGGTCATCGTGTATTCGAGCCTCAAGAGGCCGTTTACGGAGATCTGAATTTCCTCCTCAGCCAGGACTTGGTGAACGCGCTGTACAATGCCAAGGGGATCACACAGTTCTTCGCACATCAAACAGAAGCTATCAACGGACTCCTCGAGGGCCAGCATGTGGTCGTGGCCACCTCCACGAGCTCAGGCAAGTCCCTCATCTATCAGCTCCCAGTAATACACGCCTTGGAAAAGGACTACAACACCCGCGCAATGTACATTTTCCCGACGAAGGCTCTGGCGCAGGACCAAAAGAGAAGCTTGCGCGAGATGCTGAGCTACATGCCGCGCATGGAGGACGTCCTCGTGGAAACGTTTGATGGAGACACGTCGATGAACGAACGAAATGCGATTCGAGAGGAGGCGAGAATCATCTTCACTAACCCAGACATGCTACACATTACCATCCTGCCACAGGAGGAGAGGTGGCGGACGTTCTTGAAAAATCTCAAGTACGTTGTGGTTGACGAGCTACACTACTACAACGGACAGATGGGATCACACGTGGCCTTCATCATGAGGAGACTGAGGCGGATATGCGCTGCGGTGGGCAATCGTCACATCAAGTTCATCTCTTGCTCAGCGACCGTCGCAAACCCGAAGGAACATTTCAAAACCATCTTCGGTATCGAGAATGTTCGGTTGGTTGACTTTGATGGTTCACCGTCAGGTAAGTTCCCTGGTGCCACCGACAGATCTCAAATAAGACGACTAAATTCTTCAGGTCGAAAGGAGTTTCTTTGCTGGAACACGCCATACCGAGATCCCGGCGATCCAGCCAGTGGCCGAGGCGATGCCATGTCTGAATGTGCTCGCCTCTTCTGCCAACTGATGCTGAGAGGCGTTCGTATCATTGCCTTCACAAGGGTCAGAGAGCAATGCGAGAAGCTAGTGACCGCCGTGCAGGCAGAGCTGGAATCTCTCGGGAGACCGGAATGTGCCAACAGAGTCATGGGTTACAGAGGAGGTTACACTGCCCAGGACCGGCGCAGAATCGAATCAGAGATGTTTGAGGGGAAGCTTCTCGGCATTGTCGCCACCACTGCTCTAGAACTAGGAATCGACATCGGCACACTGGACTGCGTGCTGACCTGGGGGTTCCCATATACCATCGCCAACTTGCGGCAGCAAAGTGGACGAGCTGGACGGAGGAACAAAGACTCGTTGTCCATCCTGGTAGGGGACTGTTTCCCGACCGACCAGCATTACATGCAGAACCCGGACGAACTCTTTACGAAGCCAAACTGCGAGCTGCAAGTCGACCTCGAGAATATGCTCGTGCGAGAAGGGCATATTCAGTGCGCTGCATACGAGATGCCTGTGAGACCGATTGAGGATGCGGAGTACTTTGGCGAGGATCTACCCCAAATTTGCGAAGAGCGATTGCTGAGAGACGCCATGGGTTTCTACCACTGTCACGACCGATTTCGACCAATCCCCTCCCGGTTCGTTGCCATCCGCGATACCGAAGATGACCACTTCGCCATCATCGACATCACCCACGGAAAGAACGAGGTTTTGGAGGAACTCGAGGCTTCTAGGGCGACGTTCACAATCTACGACGGGGCCATCTTCCTCCACCAGGGAAGCAAGTATCTCGTCAGAGACTTCCAGCCGGATAAGATGATGGCACGGGTCGAAAAGGTTAAGGTTGAATGGACTACTACACAGCGAGATTTCACCGACATAGATCCCATCGAGACAGAAGCCATTCGGCGGATAGCCGGGTCCATGTCCAGGGCTTTTTACGGCACAATCAAAATCCAGCAGAATGTGTATGGCTTCTTCAAGGTCGATAAGAAGAAGCGCGTCCTCGACGCCGTGCACGTCGACAACCCCCCAGTCATCAGATACAGCAAGGGCATGTGGTTGGATATACCGAAGATAGCATTACAGATCCTCGCCGACAGAAGGCTACACGTCGCCGCCTCGATTCACGCAGCAGAGCATGCCATCCTGAGTCTCATGCCCAACTTCGTCATCAGCTTACCCGGAGACGTGCGAACCGAATGTAAGGTCGCGCTCAAGGAATTCGCCAAGAAGGAGTCGCAAAGGAAGCGGCCGGGGCGGCTGACGTTCTACGACGCAAAGGGAGGGGCCAGCGGATCGGGAATCAGTACCAAGGCATTCGATCACATCGATCACCTGCTCCAGTATGCTCTCAAGCGCGTCGAGGAGTGCTATTGCGAGAACGGATGTATCGAATGCGTGGCGTCGGAGCAGTGCAAGGAGAATGATGTGATGAGCAAGGCGGGCAGCCAGGTCATCCTGAAGACGCTTCTAAATCTGGAAATCGACGTCGAGGCTCTGCCAATGGGTCCCGAGGAGCATATGCCGGCAGGGTTCGAGACGGTGGTCGTGGCTCAACCTGTGCCGTCCAAGGACCGTAGCAACCTTATACTGGTCGACATTAAGGAGGAGGAGTTTGAGGAGCATGATACAGTACTGCTGGAAGAGGCGGAGATGTGGACTGGCGAGGCCAATGAAGCAGAGGATGCGGAGTACGAGTAAACAACAGCCTTTAGGGGGTGTAAGGAGTAGTGGGAGCAGCAGCGTGTCTTGCAGGGGGAGATCCTTTTTTTCTTTTTTTTTTTTTTTTTTTTTTGGTAGACTACCTGTGTAGGTAGGTCGTCTGATATTGAACACTGAGTAATTTCCTTTGCAATTTTCTTATTGGCTGTGCTTTTCCTTTTGTAGGACACTCAGCCAACTGCAGCTTTTCATTCCATGGTAGCCGAGTTCGTAACAAAGACGCTTAATAGAAGTGCAGAGTTGTTGCTCCTTCCTCATCTTCAACCTGAATACTCATAAGACTTAGTGTCTCACTTTCCTCCCTGCCAGGCAGGAGACTGTGTCTAGGTCTCGCCTCTTCAGCCTTCTCTCTTCTCTCCTCCCACCCGACAACCTTCCACATCACAATTCTTCCCCATCACCAACTTCTTCCTTTGCACAAACACCCCTTCACAGGTTGAGAAAAATACTTCCATCCGTCAGTAACAACCAGCTTCTTCAGGACCATTCTTTATCTTTCCTTGTGAAAAAAACCAATTTCTCATCTTCTTTGCGGGTTTGGAATTATTCACAAATCTACCTTCCCAAACCGCGTCCTCAACCCTTCCCGCAATACCTTACACCTGCTTCTTCACACATCAACAACACTGTTTTCACCAGAAAACAAAAGATTCCTTTTTTACTGACAGTCTTTCTTATCTACTGTCGAGGGGAAAAAAAATATCACTCACAAGGCTTGCGCCTTCCAACTTTGCGTCCACAACTTACGCGCGCTCCAAGCCTTTCTACTATTCTCATACCTGCTCCTCCGCGCTTCGACAATCCACATTCACATCACTCAACTCACCACCTAAGGTACCTTACCTATCACTAACTTACTTCTCCTAACTGCTTTCTGACTTTGGTTGGCTGCGCCTTCTATAGCACCAGCCCCATCTTCAGACTTTCTCTAACTACACTGGATGACAGTGGAAGTTATCATTCCTTGTCATCCTGCTCAGTCTCTGTGGACCTCTCTTTGCCGCCTATTCGTAAGTCAATACCCGCCATACAGAGCTGCAAGTTACTGAAAGATACAGCTTGCAAAATGTCTTCATCTCCGTCTTCTTCTTCTTCTTCTTCTAACCAGGCGGCTCAAGTCCCCGACCGGCCTCCTGTTCCCGTCAACCCGGCTCAAGAGCCCAACCGGACTCTTATCCTTGTGAACCGGCCTCTTGAGGTGGCCATCCAGGCCCTTGGCCTCGTCAACCAGGCTCAAAGCAATGCCATCCAGGCAGAGGGCCCTCTCAGCCCGACCGAGCTGGCCCGCCGTGCTGTTCCGTGGCACGATCAGGTTCGCAACGTGCCTGAGTGGCAACTAGCTCAGCGTTTCATTGGAGTTCCGGTTGATGCCTTGCCCATTTCCAGGCCTGATCACTTCCATGCGATGAGAGTGATTCAGAGAGACGCGCAGCGCAACCGCCTCACGCCAGATGAGGCACAAAAGGAGGAAGACTTTAGCAGGGTCATGCGACAATCCAGAGACTTCTCGGTCAATTATCACGGCGATACTAGCAACGACCGCAACCACAGCGCGAATATCACTGAAGACAAGAACGTCGCGCTGTGGATCACAGACTTGCCAGCAAATTGCACCGTCACCATGCTTCTTGGAGCTGTTGCTAAGCTTGGCAAGACCGGCAAGGTCTTTGCGACCAATATCAACGAGCCCAACCTCTGGGATAATCAACCCTTCTCTGCGGCTAAGGTTGTCTTCTACACCAGAGAGGGCGCGGACAGACTGATGGACGCGATCAGAGGTGGTCAACTACGCGTTGAAGGCCGCACTCCGCGTGCCGTCTGGAACAGGATCAAGTCTGCCGCTCGACCTGCCGAGGAGAAACACCGCTCAAGGGTCCTCATCATTGAGGGCCCTGTTGAGTTCGTGAACGAAGCCTACTTGGAGCGGTACTTCAAAAATTTGTTCAAGTTCGAGACCGAGCGTGTCATTCAACGATGCTTCAATGCTCGTCTGGGAATCAATGTGCTGGAGTGGCGGTTCGGCAGTTACCGGAGCCAGGCTGAGGCGGCCCGCATCGCCATCACCAAGGAGCTCAGTGGTCATCAGGTCAAGTGGGCTTATGGTGTTGACCCTTGTGATGCTTAGTGTTGGGTGGGGGTTTGCTCTTCTTTTTTCCTCCCCTGGTTTTGTGTGGTTAGCTTTCTCTCTCTCTCTTTTTATTTTTGGGCGTTAACAAGGATGAATAAGATGGCATTAGAGATGCCGGACAGCCAAGACCAATAACAGAGGTACGGGTCTTGCGGTTGTCATACGAAACAGCCCATAATAGCATATAGATGCGTGGGGAAGGAACGTTGATGGGAAACTCCGATTGGGAAGTCAGTCGTGGGCCCATCCCACTGCCTTTGTACCCAGCCAAACAACCTAGCTCAGCTTAGGAAAAGAAAAAAAAAACCACTCTTACACATATAAGTTCAGCCTCTATTGCGAGGCCCTTACTTGATAGAAACAATGGCTGATTTCCCCGATGGATGGGATATGCACACGGTTGTGTCAAGTTCCGTGAATGTGATGATGTGTGATACTAGAAAGCGTGCAGTAACACTGGAACAGAGATGAAAAAAGCTTTTGCCAAGGGTTCCCGGATGAGATGGACTGCAGCCCCAAAGGCAAGCTGAGGTGGAGATTTTACCTGATGCTCAAGTGTCTCAGCCTCTGGGCGCTCGTGGCACCCACTTGGCTGGTTCTTGGTACGTTGCTTGGTATGCCGTGCGAAGCCCTAACCCATCCACAGCACCTTAGCTTCTCGATCTTAGCCTCCCGGGAGATCCCGTTTCCACCGTTGCGGCGTCGCCCCGGGTTTGGCTGCCTCCCCCAAAGTGTTTTGTCTGGGACCTTCCGACGTGTCCGGGATGTCGTCCGTTGCATCTCGTTGCAATGAGGACGCATTGATCCAGCCCGCAGGCCGCGCCCGCCGCATAACTCTGCCCAGCGCATGCGAGAGAAGCCTCGGCACCCTCGGTGGTGCGAATTGGGGCTTGTGTGTCTGCTGTCATTTGGTCTTTTTTCTTCTTTCTTTCTATTGGAGGGGGAAACGGGGGACGAGACGGGGACGAGAACATGTCAGAATAGGTCATCATCAGCCGCCAAGACTTTGGTCCTGATTTTACTATACGAGCAAAAGCTGGAGAATGCTTATATTGCGTTGGTGATGTAAACGAAAGGTCCACATGTGAATCGCCCAGGCCAAGTCAGCGTAGCATTTGGGGAGACTTTGTCCCGTCCTGCAGGAAATGTACTGCAGCGCAACGCCGGTGACGACCTCACCTGTCGGGGAATCTGGAGGCTGGCCCGAGGCGCTTTACCGCCTGTTATCTGCAACTTCTCGCTTAAGTCACTAGCATGTTGTGGAATGTTGGATCTCAAGTTTTCCATTCGCTGCAGGCCTCGATGGAGTAAACCGTAACTCCTCCCGGCAAGGTGAATGGAGGAAACATGACAGCAACAAGACAACACAACAGTACGGCGGACGTGGCTAGCGTGACTTTGAATTCCATTCCGCTCAATGACCAGCCAAGAAGCCCTTCTCTCACACGCATCAAAAAAGTATGCTGTTACCCCCGGTTTCACGGTAATTACGGCGAGGTTGGCGATACCCAGGTGTACCCATACACGCCCAACGTTGTCCACACTTCCCAAACCAGCAGTGCACAAGGATTTCCGCCATTCAAGCCCAGCGGCACGCACACACACTCTCTCACCCTTTCCAGAAAATCTGCGATATTTCCCGAGTGCGAATCGACACGCCATGCCTGCCTCACTGGATATGCCTTCCGCAGTAAAAGTATCCGGGAGTGACTCTCCATCAGGACTTATCTTCCCGTACCAACCTGCTTGCGAGGCCGAACTCGTCACGAACTCTCACCCTCTCTCTTACCAAAGCACATCCCGTCGCCGGAATATTTATTATTCGTGTTGCACGGCTTTTTCTACTATTCGAGAACTGTCATCCTGCTCACCGACTGTCCTGGACAAGCTGAGGTTGAAACACCCTCGTCCGAAATCCCCAACCGCACGCCCAGACCAGCCTCGTCAGGTACGACCAGGGGGCCTCAACCCAGGAGACTGGACCACGTTGATCCACAGTGGAGAACGAGATCCCCTCAGTTCCCCATCTCTTAATACCCTTCCATGTCCCTCCCTCCGCCTCTCCACTGTTGTAAAAAGTCTTTGGTATCGGGGCTGTCCCATATCTCTGCATCTCTTTGGCCTGAGTAACACGACTCTGTATCCTGGGCAATAATCCCCATCGGCTGCCTCATATACTCTCGATAATTCGCCATAAAGCTCCAAACTGTTCAACTTATCTTGCACAGCCAGTCGGGAAATTGTCTAGTTCTCTAGACTTCCATCCGCCATCATGCCGGCTCCCAGGTCCCCCTACCGCCAGAGCTACCGTGAGTCGCGTGAGTCAGGTTCGAGGCGACGAGAATCAATCCACCCAATTATCCCCGAAAAGACACGATCCTCAAGAGATACAGGCAACGACTCTCTGCCGGTCTACAACAACCCCCCTCGACACCGACGTCCTACACCCGGCAAGAAGGTCCGCGTCAAGCCTTCGGGCGAGAGCGGCCGCAGCGGCTTCCACCCGTTCCATTTCCTCAAGATCACCTGGAAATCATCCAGTCGAGCCTCCCTGGTCTGCAACTTCTTCTGGCCTGTTGTGCCAGCTGCCTTTGCTGTCAGATGTACGTGAGATCTTGCTCTGCCCGTGCTTTTGTTGATTGTACAGAGTTTGCCTTTTTTTTTTTTTTTTTTTTTTTTTGGAGCTAATACGAGATGTCAGATGCCCTCCCCAACGAGCACGTGTTGATCTTCGTCCTGGTCTACATTTCCATGGTTCCCTGCGCCAACATGGTTGGCTTCGCCGGCCAAGAGCTCTCTCGTAAAGTCAACCACGTCTTTGGTGTTTTGATGGAAACAACGTGAGCACGCCCTTCTAGACCACCGCTACGGTTGGGCTTACTAACCGTTTGCTAGTCTGGGATCAGTCGTCGAGCTCATTCTGTTCATGGTTCTCCTCAAGGACTCCCAATTTGTGGTTATCCAAGCCGCCATTCTTGGTTCCGTCTTGGCAACTATGCTGTTATGTCTGGGACTGTGCTTCATCGCGGGCGGTCTGCGCCGTGAGGAGACGGAATTCAGCGACACCATCACCGAAGCCGGTAGCGGGTTGCTTTTGACAGCGTAAGTGATACCCTTCCCCCTGGACGAACATCAAAACGCTCACAGTACCTACTACAGAGGTGTCGCCCTAGCCATTCCTACAATCTTTGATCGCTCCCTCCGGTCCATCCTCACCGTCGAAGATCTCGACAAGAGGACACTGCACATCTCCCGCGTCGTCGCGATCCTACTCATCATCTCGTACCTCGTTTACGTCTACTTCCAGGCCCGGACGCACCACGGAATTTTCGACGCCGTCTTCGAGCAGGACGAGCACCGGGACAACGACAAGCACCGGGACGCGAGGAAGGCCAAGCTCACCCTGACCGAGTGCGTCATCGCCCTCGTCATCTCCATCACGCTCGTGACCTTCATGGCCATCTTCCTCGTCGAGCAGATCGCCCCCATCGTCGAAGAGCACAGCATTTCGGACCCGTTCATGGGCCTGATCCTCGTCCCCCTGGTCGAGAAGGCCGCCGAACACCTCACCGCCGTCGACGAGGCCTGGGACAACCAGATGAACTTTGCCCTCTCCTCAGTCCTCGGCGCCACGCTGCAGACGGCCCTACTCAACGCGCCGCTGGTGGTCATCGTCGCGTGGGGAAGACATAAGCACTTCGACCTGGTCTTTGAAATGTTCGACATTTCGATGCTCATCTTGGCCATCATCACGGTCGGAAACTTTCTCCGAGATCAGAAGAGCAATTACCTAGAGGGCTTCTTGTGCGTGATCGTGTATCTCGCCATCGCTGTGGCCGCCTTTTACTACCCCAACCCTCCGGGTCACGGCGCCGGTGCGACACGTGCCGGTACTGAGGGTCCTATACACTGAGCAGCATACAGCAGGAATGAGGAACTATTACATGAAAAGTAGCGGATGAATTTATGGATGTGGAAACGGAGAGAAATCGTGCGATTGGCCTCGGCGGCGGTCCGTGGATATGACGTATTGCGGTTCTCTCGACTCGGATCACTCAGCTTGAAGATGTGTGTGTTTTTTTTAGCAAGCGTAGCGTGTTCTCAGCTCAACTCCAACCGAGCATCTTCAATGAAATAATGAACAAAGTTATACCACGATACAATGGTCTGATTTGTAGTTGCAAACACTAATGCCGTAAGATGTTCCACTGATATGATGCCATCCTGCGCCCGTTTCGATGTCGGATGTAGCCTCATGCTCGCCAGCCCGTGCAAGTGTACTATGGAGTAGATGCTTTCGAAGATCCCTCTTTTTTGTCTTCCGCGGAGATGCTCAAAACGCCGTCGAAAAAAGAGACACATGCCATGACCCGCTGATAAGCACCCGCACTCCACCCTAGTCTCCCATCCCGCTCTTCCTATTCTGTCTAGATTGATCAAGGTGAGAGAGCTGCTTATCAAGCTTATTCCGGAGATGCTCAATTCCATCTCGTCTTCCAAATACCCTCTTTGAGCTTGGTGGCCCCCCACACCCCACTACCTCCTCCCGCACGCACGCCATGCTGCGCTCGCGCTCTCACAGTCCAGACGCTGAAGCGTACGGTGACAGCTGCGCGCCATGACGGCCCGAGGTGGGAAGCGGCTCTGTTACGACGCCTCCTCCTATCTACCCACCCCCCTCCATCCTCCCTTTTTTCCCCTGCCGAGACCCGAGATCTGCGAGCCCGTTCGCGGGGACGGCGTTGGACGACGTCCAAAGACCTAAGATTTTACTTTCATCACGCGGCTTGCAAGACACGTATGGGCGGTCGCTATGCTTAGAAGATGAGGAAATCCTCGTCCCTCCAGCCCATCGCGGATAAGATGGCGCGCGCGCTCTTCTCTAGCGGTGGCGGGCCGCAGATGAGCACCATCTCCTCGCCGTTTGCGTCGTTGCGACATGCGCCGACCTCCCTCTCGAAGACGGCCTTGTCCAAGAAACCCTTCAACCCCGTCCACTCGGGCGGGGGCTGCGTGAGTGTGTAGACCACTCTACACCTGTCCGGGCTCGCGCTCGTCATGGTGTCGAGATCGGTCCTGCAGAGTATGTCATCTTCGGCCCGGTTGCCGTCCAGCACAAGACAATGCGTCGGGTCCCCGGCGTCTCTCATGACGGCGCGAAGGACCTGGAAGATGGGCGTGATGCCGGAGCCGCCGCAGACCATGACGAAGCGCCTGACGCGTCTCTCCTTGCCCGAGATGTTGCAGAGGCCGTTGCCGAGGTACTCGAACTTGCCGACGGGGCCCTTGAAGTCGACCCAGTGGCCCAGGGGGATGGCGTCGAGGGCCTGCGTCATCTTGCCGCCCGGGCGGCCCGGGAGGTCGCGGTACACTTTGATGAGCACGTCCAGCCTGCCTCTCTGGCGGCTCTCCGACAGCGGCGTGTAGGCGCGGATGATGGCCTCGCGGGTCACCGGGTCGCGCAGCCTCATCATCAGGTGCTGGCCCGTCGGCAGGCCGATGGCTTGGTCCGGGTGTTCGAGCTTGAAGCTGAAGATCTTGCAGTCGGGCGAGAACTTGGTCTTCTCCGTCAGGATGCCCTTCGTCCAGACCTTGGGCTGTAGGAAGACGTCTCGTGGGCCCTTCTCTACCTCCTCCTCGGTCGCTCCCAGGGCAAGTGCCTTCCGGCCGGCCTCGTCCAAGGTGCCGATATGATATTCCGACAACATGGCCTTTGCGTTTTCGCTGTCTGTGTAGCGTCGAGGCTTAGCTCACGCCAAATCGCGCCGGTTTGATGTGGGAACAAACTTACGGATGGTCAAAAACTCTTCCGAGGCGTCCTGGCCCGCGGCACTTGTGATCGACGTCGCGCCACCCGGGTGACCCTCCAAGAAAGGCGTACCGTCGTATACCTCGCCATTGACCACGAACCAAGGCTCCTGTTCCCCGTCGTGTCGCCGGAGCTTCTCAAAGGTGATGCTTCGCTTGACGCCTTCCTTGGTCATGCAGATCTCCTTTGCCGGCGCTTGTTCGACAACAGTCTCCTCCTCACCCCCAATCTTTTCGCCCCAGAAGCCGTTGGACAAGTTGCCGCCGGCCTTCTTGACACGTTCCATCCATCCGCCGCCGCCCAGAACTGGTTGGGTGGGATGCTCGAAGCGCAGGCTGTGGCCCTCTCTGTGGATGATGATCCTGAACCAGGGGTTGTTCATCATGCCCAGGACACTCCAGTACATGTCCCTCGGCTGCGTCATCATGCTCTCATCCATTGCGCGGACCATGACGTCCGCCGCGTCGGCGAGCTGCGCGATGGGTATGTCCACGTCCCAGAAGCACCAGCAGAAGCACGTCTCCCTCCAGTCCATGTCTACCCTGCCACCGTAGAGGGTCTCGCCCTCGGGTGCTAGTCGGTACGAGTCTTCGGGGTAGTTGATGTTGGCCAGCATCCATGTCTTGCCGCGGTCGAGGGTAATCTCGACCCTTGTGATACGTCTACCTCCGCCTCCATAGGCGTATCCTCGAACTTTGTAAGACTGGGGACCGCCGGCCAAGGGGACTACCTCGTCGTGGGCTGGGAAGGCAGTGGCGCTATTCGTGTTGAGGTCGTAGATGGCGTATCGTTCGTCTTTCCAGGTGTCGGGCAGATCAGCGCTGGCTTCGGGAGAGACCATCGTCGGCAGCACGCGGTTGTCGTAGATGTGATACCAGTTGCTGCTCGGCTCCTTGGTGACGATGATCTTCTTGAGCCATTTGACGCTTCTGCCGCCGATCTGGCCGGGGATGATGATGCGGACGGGCTTTCCGTGGTCGGGGGGAAGCAACTCGCCGTTCATGCGGTAGCAGACGGTGACCCCGCGGTTTGGGTCCATGCACCAGTTAAGCTTGATACTCGTGCCGTAGTAACCGTTGGGCAGTTTGTCGGCGCCCTCGAAGCAGACGTATCGCGCACCTCTCTTGGGCTTTGCCTTGGAAAGAAGGTCTCCGATGGCGACACCCGTCCAGATGGCCGTCGACAGTCCGGCGGGGCCCCAAGAGAAACCCTTTGTCTTGCGGACGACGTTTTGTTCTTTGCGGCGGTTGCCCGCGCACACGAGGGTGACCGGGTACGTGATTTGTTCGTAGTCCGAGATGAGGTCTCTGACGGACATCTTGATGGGGTTCTCGACCTCGCCTTCGACGGTGAACTCCCAGTCGAACATGTCCTCGTCCTCACACTGAGGTACCGCTCCGTGGTTCCGAACATAGTGCAGGTCCTTGGTCGTGATGAAGCCTTCGTTATACAGCTCGCTTAGAGGAGCCTCGACGTTGAAGGGGTGGATTCCGGTGAGTCGTATTAACCGTGGGTCTCTGACTACGTGACTGTCTGGTGTCTTGAGGTCTTCGATGAGGACTTTGTTGACTCTGGACTTGGGTGGTAGAGGGTACCCGCGAGGTCCTTCGGAGTTGGGTTCGTCGAGGAGGTCTGAGTCTGAACCGGCAACGCTGTGAGATTGGCCTTCTCTTACTGTTGTCGCCGGGCTCGGAGGGAATGTTATGTCGTGTTTAGAGAGAGGCTCCCGAAGGGTAACTGGAGGCTGGGGCGCGAGCACATCCATGGTGAGTGGAGGCTCGTTATATATATGTTGGGCCTATTCAGTGGTGAGATGAGAGTATGTGTTGACAATGTGTGGTGTAGGTTCGAAGCTGTAAGCTGAGGTGGCTGTCTGAGCGTTGACACAACCCAGCTTGAGATAAGACAGTGCCCATGAGTCGGTTGCCAGATAAGGCAGTAAGCAATGCTTGGGGGAGTGGCACGGAAGAGCGAGTATGCGGAACGAGAAGGGGGAAACAGGCTTCTACATGAAAGTCGGGCTTATGGTGAATAAGTACATCTGTGGGTGGGTTGGTGGGATAGGATTGGTTTTCCTGGAGCCGGAGTTGGGTGACTCTGGTGTGGGCGGGCCGCATGCACAACGGGAGGCGAGGAAGGGAGACGTGCAGTATGGGTATGGGCTGGTCCGGTATGGTATGGCATGGCGAGGCAAAGCATGGGACGAGATGGTACAACGGCCCATCACCGGACGGGATCATGCTAGAGTAACAGCCCGTCAGTCCCCTCCTGGTAGGTAGACGGAGACTTTGATCGACTCGACGGAGGCTTGCTGCGTGGGTTGAACGATGGAGAAAACCCCGTCCACTTGCAAAGTGCGTTCTTACGAGCAAGGTACTTGGCATTTCTATGTCTCCATAGTGTACTCTAAAATATTTCCGCCCTGTATTCTTAAATAAGCACCCTTGACGGTCCTTTCTCGTTCATTTGGTAAGAATAAGACCAACAACCCCGGCTCTCTATAGCATCGTGGACAAGGCCTTGAAGAAACCGTCTTGACACTTACACGCACCACACCAAGAAAGACGCAAAAACAACGCCAGCGGGCGAGGAGATGCGAGATTCGATTCCAGCGTCAAATCTGGGAGAGGCCGTAGTGCGTTCCTGCGTCCGCGGAATTTCAAGGAGAGAAACGCGGGTTCTTATCAGCAGACGTCATTTTCTTTTGGGCGATGAATTGACGTTGGCGATTCGACGACGTCGATTGGGGCGATAAGACACAAAGCTAGGAACAAGGTCGCCGTCGTCTTTTGGCAGCGCGGAGATGCATCAATCACCTTTTTTTCTTCTTACCTTATCCTTATCGGCCCACTAGATTGGACGAAGCGAGTCGAGTCCACGCCCCCGGGCTCTGAGCATGGCCCGTGCACCTAAGGTCCGGAACGGGAGCGTTAGACTTAGACGAGGGTGGAATCCATGTCACGGCGGTTGTGATCGTCGTTTCGGAAGGTTTGAGCCCCAAAAATGGAGCCTGTCCATGTCACCACCATCAGGAGCATATAATCCACCTCGAAGACGCTGGGTGATGCTAAGGCATTGGGGGTGTTTGTACGTTCTTGATCATCCTTTACCAGTCGGTTTCTGTGTAACGGTCAGCCGAAGTGCAATTGATATTAGAAATACATCCAGCATCATGCGGTGCCCGGGCCTCCCTTCCCGGTTCTGCTTCCGAGGCAAATCTGGTTCTATGCGCAACATGCCAAACTTACATGTCCTCTTGCTTGGCATCTGAGGTACATATTTGCAAGCATCGGATGCCCAGGCTGGGTCATAATGGTATGAGCCTGCCATCTCTATATCGCACAGCGTGTTGCGTTGCACGGTGAAAGAAGGCATCACAACGGCATGCGGAGATTTCTGGCTCTCGTGCTGCTGAAATTCTTCTGTCGTGGCACCACGAAGGTTCATGCGGTGTGTGTGTATGAGTGTGTGTGTGTGTGTGTGTGTGTGTGTGTGAGGTTTGACTTGGTCCGTCACTGTCCATTGCGCGATATCGGCTTCGTTGCTGTGCTTGGTCGATGCGGTTAATCCAAGTCAAAAGCCCAAAACGCCCAGAGTAATAGGTTCTGGAGAAGCAGAGAGATGCAACTCTCAAGTATATACGGGCTAAAAGCCATGTCCATCAGGAATATGGCTGCTTGGCTCGACTTCGGATTCGCAGCGCTTTTATAATGGTTTAGTTTAATTGTTGTGGGGAGTTGTTCGAACACCCCTCTTAGCTGATCGTTGACAGGTCGACCTGTGCTTATGGAATAGGCTGCCCTGGACTTGATCGACATAAAACTCGTCAATAGTCAATTGTCTCAATCGGCGGTCATAGAAATGTTGCATGCTTATTCCGTTAGGTCTGGGCATTTCCCTTATATTTCTCTTCATCAGGAAGTAACGGATAGGGCGGTGAATGGAATCAGTTGAGGTGAAGCCACAATGACAGCAGCTGATTTTCCTCACCTTAGCTTAGCTCATCTGAGGTAGTAGCTACTTCAGTATTAATACGCAACGCTTCAACGTAGTTCCATCCGAATTTAACCCGCCACAACCTGCATGGCACCTACCTTTTTCAAGGTATTCTCATCCTGAGGTGGCGATGCGACAGAATACCGTCGGGAAAGTAAGGTCATATGCGTCCTTGTTGGTCTTTTTCACTTGCTTACTCGAGAAATCCATAAGAGAGAAGAACTGGGAATTGAAGTAACCCAAAGAGATAAGAAGAACAAAGGAAAAATACCAAACACTAAATAAGAGAGAAGACCATTTCTTGCAAAGGAACAACTTGAGTGCCAAGACATGTCCAACAGATTATGGCGCTCACCGCCCGGACCGCGATTTGCACCGGCACCTACCTTGGCTTCAATCTTACCAGAGTCAGGCACCTTTAGTGGACTGCGCTCTTACCTAAGGTAACCTTCCAGGTTGCCCCTACATGCCTGCCTAGCGCGCCTGTAGGGGTTGACGCACCTGCTCTCCAGCTCATAGGTGGAGATTGTCCTTGGAAATTCAAGGTCGTCTCGCTTCCAAACGACTGCTGAACGCAACCACCTGCGCCGCCGAGTTCATCACCACAATCAGATTTGCGCCAAATCCCTCGCCAACCCAAGTTCAACCTCCATCGACGACTTGCCTCGACAAGGCCTGCTCCTCCAGACGCCTACCCATGCCGGCTCAAGTTGACGCACAGAGTCCCATCCGTTCACTACGCTCCATCCCATAGCATCCCCGTCGTCTACCAACAACACCACTGCCATCCTGCCTTATGTAGCGCCAACCCGTATCTACAACCCTCCGCACCGAAACATTTTCACGATCTGCCATGGATCGTGCAAGGAAGCGTCAGTTCCCGGCCTGCCGTACACTTCCTTCACCGCTCTGCATTCAGCTGACATCATACAGGCGAATTGCGCTCCCTGAACACCCGCGCATGGGATGGCGAGACAGGTCCGTACACAATGCCAACACCCCACCAGGCCGAGTCGCCCCTCCTCTAACTACCCTCCCTGCACAGATCTGTTCGCCGTCAGCAAGTCTCTCGATTCCTCTTTGAAGAAGAACACGGCCTTCATCAAGCGTCTTCGAACCGCCATCTCCGCCGCGACCCTGAACACCTTCCTGCAAGAGATTCGCACCCTCAGCCTGCACAAGTACCTCTCCGAAATTGTCTCCGCCTGCTATGAGGGCCTTTGCAAGCTCAAGTCCCCGGGGGAGATTGAAGCCGGTGTCGAAATCGTCAGCGCTCTGCATCAGCGCTTCGGCCCTAGCGAATTCACCGAATACCTAGGATGGCTGCTTGGCAAAGGAATGGCCACTCCCGACAAGAGCTTGCTCAAGTCGCTCGCCCCGGAAGTCCGCGAGAAGGAGGAGAAAGAGCGCCTGACGCGCCAGCGAGTGCTCCTGCGCGTCGTCACCGAACTCTGGCTGGTCGACGTACTCCGGACCCTCGATGACGTTACCCGACCGGATGATGCCACCAAGGGCGCCACTGGTAAAGTTCCTGAGTTGAAGCTGAAGGCTCACTCGAACAAGAGCGGAGCAACCGAGCCCTTTCCTCTTGAGGTCCTCAAAGACTTGCTTGGCCATGACAGAGAACATGTGAACTTGCCTTTGCTCGTTATATTCGTCAAGGCCTTCAGCTGGGACATTTTGGGAGTCAAATCAACCGCAGGCGAGGGTCGAAAGACCGTCGAGGAAGATGGCGCCACCAAGGTCATCAACGGTACTGCGCAAGGAGATGATGCCGAGGATCCTATCGACACCAATGACCTGCCCTTTACGCCTCCCGAGCTCCAGGAAAAGTTCAAGACCATTCTCAAGAAGTACTTCGAGGATGTTAAGAGCCACGTCGTCCGCGACCAGAAAATGATTCACTCTCAAGCCCGACGCAACGCCGAAGCTTACGTAAAGTCCGGCGAGGTATTCGAGGACCGGCAAGCAAACTTCGAAAAGCAGGTCAAGTCTCAGGAGAGACTTGTGGCTAATGCTCAAGCTATTGCGGATGCCATTGGCGCTGACATGCCTGACCTGAAGGACAATGACGACTCCCTTGCGGCTTCCAACGGTTCTATTGGCTTGGTAAAGGCCGGAGAGTACCTCCGAGGTCTCGGGGACGGTGCCGGGATCTGGGAGGACGAAGACGAGCGTCGCTTCTACGAAAATCTTGTGGACTTGAAGGGAAAGGTCCCTGGGATTCTCCTCGACGATGGGAAGAAGAAGAAACCCGACAGCGACGAGCAAGTTGGTAAGAAGGCCGACCCAGCAGAGGCTCCCGAGACACCAAGGGTTCCAGATGCATCTGAGGACCAGTCCACTGCCATTACCAACAAGACGATCGGTGCTCAGGTTGATGCAGTGCTCGCTCGGCTGCCAGATCTGACCAACAAGGACGTTATCGACCAGGCCGCCATCGATTTCTGCTATCTCAACTCGAAGGCTTCTAGAAACAGGCTGATCAAAGCCTTGACTGAAGTTCCCAAGGGCCGCGGTGACCTCCTTCCCTCATGGGCTAGATTAGCCGCAACGCTAGGCAGATATATGCCAGATATTCCAAAGGGCCTGGTTGAATATCTCGACGCCGAGTTCCGCAGTCTTCAAAGACGCAAGGACAAAGACTTTCTTGGTCAAGTTCGTTTGAGCAATATTCGATATCTTGCTGAGTTGACCAAGTTTGGTATCGTGCCGGAGCATGTCGTTTTCCATTGTTTGAAGGTTAGCCTCGATGACTTCTCGAGGATGAACATTGAAATCATCTGCAATCTCTTGGAGAACTGTGGGCGCTACCTTTTGCGTAATCCGGAGACTTCACCGCGCATGGCAACCTTCTTGGAAACTCTTCAGCGAAAGAAGTCCGTCCAGCACATTGGTCAGGCGGAGCGCATGCTGATTGAGAATGCGGTGTACTACGTTGATCCTCCTGATCGGCCGGCTATCCAGCAGAAGGAGCGAACTCCCATGGAGCAATTCATTCGCAAGCTAATCTACATGGACATGACTAAGCGTAATTACAGTAAGATTCTAAAGCAAATTCGCAGACTCCACTGGGAAGAGGCCGAGGTAAGTGAAAGTGACCTAATTCACCCATCAAATACTAATCTTCAACTCAAAGGTCGTCGGCATTCTCGAAAAGGTGTTTTCCAAGCCGGGTAAAGTCAAATACGGCAACATCCATCTTCTCGCCATCCTGCTCAGCGCCCTTTATCGTTACCACCCAGCCTTCGTTGTAAGAGTTATCGATAATGTCATGGAATCCATCTCTTTCGGTTTGGAACAGAACGACTTCAAGTTCTACCAACGACGAATTTCCGAGGTCAAGTACATTGGCGAGCTCTACAACTATAGGATGGTCGAGCACCCCGTCATTTTCGACACCATGTACAAGATCATGACATTCGGTCACGGAGGTCCTCCTGTTCCGGGTCGATTGAATCCTTTTGATCTTCCTGATGATTTCTTCCGTATTCGTTTGATCGCAACAGTTCTTGAGACATGCGGAATGTACTTTGCCAAGGGTGCTGCGGGCAAGAAGTTGGACTACTTTCTTTCGTTCTTCCAGGTTCGTACGAGGCAAGCCCTTGGTTTGACAGAACTGTGGTTAACCCGGGACAGTACTACATCTACACCAAACCACCTTTGCCGATGGACATTGAGTTCATCGTCCAAGACACCTTCGCTCTCACCAGACCCCAGTGGAAGCTAGCTTCTAATCTGGAGGAGGCCTCCAAGGCATTCCAACTTGCCATCGCCCAGGACCAAAAGGTGTCAGGAGCTGACAAAGTGATTGAAGCTGACGACGCCTCTATCGGCTCTTCTTCGGATGACGAAGATGGAGATGCAGACCTTCCCGAAGCGGAAGCTGACGAGGAGGAAACTGACTCGGAGGACGAAGGCGTTGAAGTAAGCACGCAATGCACGGGGCCCGAGTTTTGGTCGCTGCTAACACAATACCTCTTAGGACCTCGAACTTGATGTTTCCCGTGGTGATTTTGAGAGTGAAGACGAAGCAATCGTAGTCACTCGCCAGCAAGAGCAAATTGATCCGGAGGCCGAAGCCGAATTCGACCGTGAGTACGCGAAAATGATGGCTGAGAGTCTAGAGTCCCGCAAATTCGAGCGTAAGCCACTCTTTGATGTGCCGCTGCCGGTACGAGGCAAAAACAAGGAGGCCGCTGCGGGGCCAGAGGTTGGAGAGACCGCTGCCCCTCCGCCCACCAGCACAATGGCGTTCTCTCTTTTGACGAAAAAAGGCAATCGCCAGCAGGTGTGTACTCCTTTGCCCTTTTTTACACATGCCGCTCACGATCTGCTAGACTCGCACCGTGGAATTGCCGTCTGATTCGACCTTTGCGGTGGCCATGAAGAATCAGCAACAGGCTGAGAGGGAGGAGCAACAACGCATCAAGAACCTTGTTTTGAACTATGATCTTCGGGAGAATGAGGACCAAGATGGTAATCACAGCACGCAGCCGCTACGTTCAAATTCAATTATTCACAGTTCGGGAACAGGCCACGACAAGCCGACCTCATACCACCACAACCGAACGGATCGCGGTAAAGACCGCGGCGGACAGCGGGTTCGCAAGCTTCAGCTAAGTGATGTTGACTGGTACGAGTCCTCGATCAAGCGCGGAAATGGCTTTGCGCGAGCTCGTTCTTCATGCCGAGCGATGGCGGGTGAAGATCAACAGGAGCGGCTGACAGCTTCTCCAACGCATCATGGCATCGCCAACAAGCATGGAAAGCCAGCCGTGGACTAGAAATCCCGACCCAACGCTCGCAAAGAACAGCCTCGTGGAGTTCGCCACAAGCAGAAATGATTTGCTAACGAGGGGAACCTCACTCTGACTGCAGGACGTGAAGAGAGTGCACCACTTGGACTAGTTTCCGAAGGGATTTCCCATTGTAAGCTGCTATGCGCCGCCTCCGATAACGCCGCGACGTCACAGTCACCGAAAGACCCTGAGCAGATAGCGGCCTCGAGTCTATGCAAAGAGTCCACGCTTCGTGCCACGGCGAAATGATGGTCCTCGACTGAGCCTCTTCAGGATATTGCCGTCAGCAGCACCTCCCACTTGGGATAGCGAAGCTCAAAGTGAGCTTGTTAAGCAATGACTCGGGGCCTCGGCTGGCAGTCCGTATGTTCCTCTGGGACGGTTGTGGCGATGATTGACAAGACAGACGGATCAGGAACTCCGTGACGGAGAGTTTGTGGACTCACAGAGCGGGAAGATTCAGACAGGCACGCAGTCAAGGCAGTCATAGGTATTTTCTGCATGATATCCAGCTATATGACAAGCTGCCTCAGCTGCATCCTGGTTTTAGGGCTGACATCTGGATCATCCTCTCATTTGCACCTCGGGCGAAGAAGCGATGGTACATAACATTCGTTCAGTAGAGTAAACAGTGCTTGACAAAATAAATCAAATTGCGTGAGAAGGAAATGCCCGACATGGTCATAATGACCTAAACGTGCAGGATCAGTGGTGACGGATAAGCTGACCGGAGCAGCGAAGCGGAAAGCCCGGAGTTGTTAACGATTTACGTGCCACACAGCTACCTTGTCATCTTGTTTTCGGGCAAGACGAGAGCAGACGACCCGGTAAGCGCAGTATATAGTGCCGGTTGCGGCTGTGGCTTGCGACGAGGTGTGGGTGCGGTGCGGTGGAGAGTGCAGCTGGTCCTAGATCGAATGTGACGCGATGGTGTCCCTTGGCAGGCGTTCAGCGACTGTCGCAAGGAAATACGAAAGTGTACATGTTTCAGTTGGAGCACTTCTCCTGGAGGGCACCAAGCGTGACCAAAGGAGCCGCGCACTCTGAGCCATATTTTACCTAAGATACTTGTGATATTCCAGGTCTATGTGGAAGGGAGAAGTCCCTGTGTTAGGAATCTTGGCGCGGCAACTTGGGTGCGCGGGTTATTATGCCACCCTCCTGGGCGTCATCGCTCGTTTCACCTCATGGGCAAGAGGGGAAAACACTGAAGAAGACAGTGATATTGTCTCAGTGAGGACATCTCCTCGATGCAGCATTCGTTCTACGTTTTGTGCCCTTGAGTACGAATGTTTCGCGGCAAGGTAACCATGGGCAAGCGGGGCAACTTGTACAGGTACAGGTGTCTAGGTGTTCGACCGAAAATTCGGACGTCTGTAGGTGGTGGAAGTGTGCTTTGGGAGGTTCATGCAGAATCAAAGCATGCCCTGAAGGATGAGTATGGCAATTGCCCAATGCAGATGCACGACTACCCTGTCGAGGATGGGGTTCGCTAGGCAGGCCAAGACGGCTGGGCAATGATGTGTGCACAGTTAAAATGGTCTGGCAATTGGCTGCCCGCGTTTGCTTGCTATAGTCGCTCTTCCGTCCGATGTTGGGTGGATGGCGAGCAACACGGTCGCCGCAAACAGCATCGAATGTTGCAGAAGCGCGGGAAGGTGGATGGGACGGTATGTACTATGGCAGGTCACTAAGTGACTCCGTTTTGAGTGATAGCTGAGGTGTTGTCAAGCTGCTACTCGCAGCTCGCAGCTGGTAACCAGCCACACCTCATTAAACCCGAGTCAGTCCTAAGTGCACTTCATCGAAGGACCTTATTGCCGCAAATGAAGTTGTGATGGTGGTGGGTGGTTGTTTCCTTGTTTTATCCCCTCGTTTCTCGGGGTCGATGGCAGGAGAGGTAGGTCTCTCGTCTCCCCGCCGTTGTCCCAGGATATCCACAACTGCCACATTCCAGAGGTAATGGAAAGGTCGCTCGGACGTCCACGGACGTCGTGGATGATACCATCGCGATCTCCACAGACAGGCGGACTACAACGACATTGGGCCTAGTCTTCTTATGAAGGTGAGAAGGATGAACATGTGTGACGATCAGAGGATTCGTTCCTCCCGCCGGAGAGCGAATCCTGAGATAGGATGACCTGCCATGGAATGAGATGAGAGCGGTGTTAGATGGCATCATCCCAGAGTTCAGTTTTGGACTATCAGACGTCATTGGGAGTTGGAGGCGGCTGTCGAGAGGGCGGTTCTCGGCTGGTCAAGTACGACTTCGGGACGTCGGTACCTAATGTACGTAGTGGTGGGGAATTTTCGAGCAGCGCCATCCCGGGAGGTGAGGAATTTTCAGTGCTCGGTGGTGGGCCGTCAAGAGAATAGAAGGCGAGGTGAGGTGAAAGTGAAGGTGGTCTGCCGGATGAAGAAGGGATTCCCCACACAGCTGGGATCTTCGTCTGCAAGATTCGCTGCCCCTGCCCCTGGATTTTACATCGTCTTAGGTAGCGCGCCGCCCCTGACCGAGAAACTCGCATCCAATCGCCATGAGATCTTTGAGCCAATCATGGCGTGTTGATCGGGCGGTGTGGGGTATATCTCCGAACACCCTCTTTCAATGTCGCTTCTTCTGGTGCCTTTTGCCACCCCGCCATGTTCAGCCACAAGGGGGTAATTACGCTTCTTCACACAAAATTTAACCCATATCATGTGCTCTACTTGCACAACACAATTTATATAATCTAATGTCGCTTCCCATCCCGATTGTCTAAGGAAAGCATACCCTGGGATTACTGGCATTGGTTCCTCTTGGCAAGGGTCGAAAAGAGCCACCTGAACATACCGGAATGTTGCCATGTTCCCGCCGTGCTCAGAATTAGAAGATCGAAGCCCATCAAACGGGGAAACCATCCGATGAGATCGCAGGCGCTTATGACGCAGGACAGATGTTTTGGGGGAAAACATGATGTCTATGGCAGCCGCAAATAAGCTTTTCCGAAGGTGAGCGGAAGCGCGACCTTAACGTTTGAGAAAACAATAAGCAAAAAATTAAGGTATAGGTGACAGGACCGGAGACCACCGTGTCCATGGACACGATTCTTCAGCCAACGATTTTTCTCGCACATTCCGCGATTTTACTTCCACCGGGTTGTCCCGGCTGCCTGGCGTTGAGCCTCCCGTTCAACACCACCACCTCTTCAACCCTGACTAGCTCCGAATCCAAATCGTCCCATGCTTCGTGGGTGCTCTTAGCGGCCCCCACCGTCGGGCCCCGGCTGTGCTGTCGATCCGCCTGGTGCGTCGTCTGATCCCTAGCTCTGGTCCCTGGGCTTCAAGTTCAAGGTATCCAGGGGCTCAGCCAAGGTACGGAGAGCTGCTGTGCCTATGCTACGCTTGGATGTTTTCACTCGGGTCGACCCATCGCATCTTGCTGTGGTGTGCATCCACCTTCATAATGGTGGGACGTCGCAGGTCTATGCCAAATAGACAGACATGCGGAGCCAGAGTTGCTCAAGCTTATGCATCTTGAGTCTCACGCCTGTTGAAGAAATTCCACGGCTCGGCTGGGTTGTCCCTTCTGCAGACGGCCACCAAAGTCAACTTGCTGTGTTCTTCACTTACCCACTGTTCCCATCTAGGGATATCCTCATTTGGTCAGCGATCCCAGCGATGACAAGACAACCAGAGGTTGGCGAGCCCGTGTTCGGTCTGGAATTCCATTCCTTAAGCTTGCCGGCTTCATGGGAAGCTGGGAACCACGAGGCATCTAATCCTGGACCGAGGGTCTAATCCACACACCACATGCCACCTTATTTTTTGGTCTCAGAAAAAACCCTCGCAGCATTCTTGGGCGAGGCTATCGCCACGACGGCAGCCCGAACGTCATTGTTTGCGCGCAAAGTAAATGCAGCAGGAGGCGTCCAACATGACGACGCCCCCGAAACCCGAGAGGCGTGTAGTTTAAGCCTCGAACCGGCCGGCTTCGATTCCAAAGTGGCCGACCTATGTGTGAATCCGGGCGGCCGTATGCACTTCCCACCAGCTCGAGCTCGAGCTCGACGTCGACGTCCACCTATACACACATACACACACACACACACACATGGTGCCTGTCCATCCATCCAAAAGCAACCTGACCCGTGCATGCCAGAGATGCCCGACCGCCGCCTGATTGTTTGCCTGCTGGTGTGTTTGCCTGCTTCCTTGCTTGCTTATTCACCCACGACGACGTAGACACACCACCCAGGCAAGAGCTACACCTCCCGTCCTCAGTCTCTGCCGAATCGATCCAAACCGGGCGCGTTTCCAGGTGTCCAGTCTCGAACCGTCGGCGCCTTTGCGTCCTTGGGCCCCCTTCCCTCTTCCGTCGCTCTCCACGTCAGGACCATGGCTTCTTAAGAGGAGTGTGTGCCGGCCATCCCTTCTGAAAAAACTGATTTTCCCTCCAGCGTCTTTTTTAGTCCTCATCGCTCGTTGGCTTTCTTTGTACTCGGCTGTTGATCTTCGTCGATGATGCTCTCATTGACCTCATAAGAGCACTTCAGCAAATAGTGACCGACCTTGCAACCTTCGCAAGGGCTGGGTCAGACAAGAAGCGTTGATTCCGAAGTGAGTTCCTTCCTCATCCGGTCTCTTCCCAAAGCACCTCAGACTAACACCCCGTCAAAAAGGCAACAGCGCCCACAGACACTCGCCACCTGGAGGACAACACCCGTCTGCCGAGAACACCAAACACTCCATCAGTCAGGTACGGACACCAACCGCATCACGGTGTGCCCTGCCTCGAAAACTCTCCCGCTCGGGTACCACGTCTCCGATTTCCGCTGTCCCACCAATCCTCGGGGACCAGTGTTAAAGATAGTACGCGCCGGACAAGCGAGCTGCAACAACCCGACGACAGCACGTCGAATCTGCACGATCCCGTTTCTTTCACCCCGACTTGACTTCTCTTGGGACGGCTGAGGGCGAACTTCCGTCCGGCTCATTACCCTCGTGGGTTTGCCAAACGACCTTGCATAAAACTTCAACCCACGACCTCTCGCGCGACGCGAGTATACATTCAAAATGGCCGACGTCGAGTATTCTTGGGCACCGAAAGACGTAAGTCCTCTTGCATATGTAGTTGCGGGTGTCAGGGCTGATTTTTTACCTAGATCGTCTATACGGTGATTGTTGGCATAGTGATGCTGGCAGCCATTCTGGAATGGTTCCTATGGATCGCTGCATTTTGCTACTGCTTGTGGAAGGTCTTCCTCAAGGCAGAACATTGGACTATCAGGGTACTCGCAGTCATTGTTGGCATCTTATTCACATGCTTCAGGTAAGAACACGTCTTACGGCCACAGGGAAATGGGCATTCGCTAATGATCGTTCAGAGCAATCTTCCTGCCCATCATGATCGTCACCTTGCCGCTCCCCAGCGTGGTTGTCGCCGTTTGGCCTGAACAGATGGTCGTAGGCCTACAATGGTTTGCTTTCTGGAGTTTCGCGGGTCTGTTGACCATTCCCTGGCTGTTCTGTGTCTACCAACTGGTCACCAATCAGCTCGGCCGAACGAAGAGAATCAAGCAGGTCCTCGACGAGGTATCAGCACCCAAGGTCGTCATTGTCATGCCGGTTTACAAAGAAGACCCCGATGTCCTCGTCGTCGCCATCAACTCTGTCGTCGATTGCGATTACCCTCCGTCCTGCATTCACGTTTTCTTGTCGTTTGACGGTGACCAAGAGGACGAATTGTATCTGAACACCCTCGAAAAGCTGGGTGTCCCGTTGACTCTTGAGACCTACCCTAAGAGTATCGATGTCACCTACAAGTCTGCTCGCATCACGGTCTCCCGATTTCCCCACGGAGGAAAGCGTCACTGTCAGAAGGCCACTTTCAAACTCATCGATAAGGTTTACGAGACATACCTCAAGAGAAACGACAACCTCTTCATTCTGTTTATCGACTCGGATTGCATCCTCGACCCTACCTGCTTGCAGAATTTCGTATTCGACATGGAATTGAGCCCTGGTAACCATCGAGACATGTTGGCCATGACGGGTGTAATCACGTCTACGACTAAGAAGCACAGCTTGATCACCCTTCTCCAAGACATGGAGTATATCCACGGCCAGCTCTTCGAGCGTACCGTTGAATCCGGATGCGGTGCTGTCACCTGTCTCCCCGGAGCCTTGACGATGCTTCGATTCTCGGCTTTCCGTCGCATGGCCAAGTACTACTTCGCAGACAAAGCTGAACAATGCGAGGATCTCTTCGACTTTGCAAAGTGCCATTTGGGCGAGGATCGTTGGCTAACCCATTTGTTCATGATTGGGGCTAAGAAGCGTTACCAGATCCAGATGTGCACTTCTGCTTTCTGCAAGACCGAAGCTGTCCAGACGTACCGATCTCTAATCAAGCAGCGCCGACGCTGGTTCCTGGGTTTCATCACCAACGAGGTGTGCATGCTCACTGATTGGCGTCTCTGGAGACGTTACCCTCTGTTGGTCATGGTCCGTTTCATGCAAAACACCATTCGTACGACTGCCCTTCTGTTCTTCATCATGGTTTTGGCTATTATCACAACGTCTAAGAAGGTTGAGAACCTGCCGGTCGGTTTCATCGCCATTTCCCTCGGATTGAACTGGCTCATGATGTTGTACTTCGGTGCGAAGCTGAGACGTTTCAAGATTTGGCTGTACCCCATCATGTTCGTCCTGAACCCCTTCTTCAACTGGTATTACATGGTTTACGGAATTTTCACCGCTGGTCAAAGAACTTGGGGAGGTCCGAGAGCCGATGCTGCCACTGCCGATGTCGATACCACTCCTCAAGAGGCTATCGAGCAAGCCAAGGAGGATGGAGACGAGCTCAACATCGTTCCGGAATCGTTCATCCCAGCCACACAGGCCCGAAAGGAGAGCATCGCTGGCGGCAAGGCTGTCGTCGGACCCATTGGTCGCAAGCACAGCGTGGTGCAGCCGCCGTCCAGCCTTGAGGGTCGTTTTGCAGCCAGAGAGAAGACTGCTAGTGGATGGTATGTCAACGCAGAGGAGACGCGGGTCACTCACAACCGTTCCGGACCAAGTGGGTTCGGCCCGGCATGGGCCTTGCAGTCACGCGATTCTTTCGATTCTATGGTTTCGTCGCAAACCGCCGGCAACTCAGTCTATGTTCCTCGTCGTGTGGAGAGCATCATGGGTGATGAGGACCGCAAGAAGTACGAGATGGCACAGCAGAGCCAGTTCAACCAGTTCTTGGCCAATTCTAAGCGATTTGGCTCACAGAGCCAGCCTGGCCAGGTTTACGAGTACTCGGATGCTGAGATGAAGAAAGCTGGTTATCACGACACGGATCCGCTAGACGGAGGCCCGTACACGGACAACGTCAAGCTCGGCGATGTTAGCCCCCGACCGAAGTCTGGCCAGGGGCTCAGCGTTTCACACTCGGCAAGAAACGGTCGGAGCCCTCTGGCACGCGCCAGTCTTGTTCGTACCAGCAACCTCGAAGACGTCCAGTCCGAGGGTGAGAGCTCTAGCAACGGCGGTGGAAACAGCCGAGACCACTCTCCCGGGCGCGGCGGCCGCTGAGGCGACAGAAGACGAAAAGGAAAGTTATAGGAAAGTGTGAGAAGATTGGGTCTTTATGCATTACACTGGCGCTGAAATCATTCTTGGAAGGTGAGGATATGTGGGCACCATCAAATTCCGTTCCTTTTGTATAACCAAATCGTTGTGTCCACATATCAACCATGTGAAAGCTCGAAAGCAGTCTATTCGGACGCGGCTGGGCAGATAACAATATCAGGCCGACAGCTATTAGCAAGAATTACCTAATAAAATGTGGTTTTGATGTAAAAGTTTCTTGGAAAATGGTGGCATTGAGTAATATGAGGTAATGAAGCCGCCTGTGGTAGGCCGCAGCGGAAGAACCACGGCCAGCCAAGACGTTCTCTCGCCCGCGTGTCTGGGTCGATGATGGGTACTAGAGTATTGTGAATTGGCAGCGGAAGGCCGGCTGAGAACGCAATGGGGTCCTTTTAGCGGCCAGTCGAAGAGATGCTTGTGTTGCAACTGATGTTTTCCGTACCTGGGGTTGGACGCGAAGTGGCGGCATCTTAGGTAAAGTTAGGGGAGTCTGCGGGATGTAGATGGTAATTCTAGTGCTTTTGAGGGATTACATTACACAACGGGTGGGCCTCGCCAAGATAAGATTAGATAAATCAAGTGGGCTGTCACGGTGCTGTGATGCCCGAATGCCTCATGGCGAGAGACGCTCCGGCCCGGTTGGCCTCGCTGTCCCTCGTTGTCCTTGTCGAGAATAGACGGCTCGAGTTTGACGGAAATATCGTGTCCTCGAAATTGTTCGAATCGTGGTCGGTTCGGAGCTGTTGCGCCGGAGCTCAATCTCTGGATAGCTAAGTTGACATATTAGGGATCCCTAGAGCAAACCCCGGCATTATCTGGGCCCTGAAGTTGAGCTGCAGCCAATGTCATTGGGTTGTGAGTGACAGTTGGCCTCGTCTCTATTCACAGAATGATTGAGATATCTTTGCTATCAGTCTCAATGGCGAGATACCTCTGCGCAGCCTCGTGCTTCGTGCCTTGCGCTGCCTGCCTTGGATGGTGCTTGCCTCGCCTTAGAAGTACGTAGCAGGCCCCAGAACCAGGCGCTAGTTGGAGGAGGGGTGGCGGAGGTTCCATGGACCATGGAGGGGCAGGGCTGGAGGGGTGACGAGGGACGAGGAACAGCAAAGAACGAGGGAGAATCTTCTTTCCCATTCGGCACCCACCATTATTTAGCCCCCCGATACCTGTTGAAAATTCTAGCGGGGCTCGTTACGCCACCCCCGACTATATCCCGTCCCATCCACTGTAAGACACATCGATTTCACTGATAGCATCCACTGTAACAAACCACTGTATCCTTCCTCACTGCGAAGTAAGTACCGATCATGCCTATGCTCATACAAACGATACATCCCAACCCTACCGCCCCCTTCTTACCTCACCAGCCCCGGTCTGACTAGGAAACAGCCTCTGCAACTTTTTTTTTGTCCACGTCGACTGGACTCCCACACATCCCACCTTCAGGCTCTTGCATATTGACAAACTCTTTATACCTTGCATTTGCCTGTGTTCTGTTTTCTCCCAAATCAAAACCTCACCGAGACGACTCTTCGACTCGACCGCTTGCGTATACCCTCCCGGCAAGTCGGATAATCACGCTCCTCAACAACCCCTCCATCTATCACATCTACTGTGAGCGCACCCCGCCAACGCCTCACCGATCAAAACTCCCAGACAATCGTTGTTTACACGTACTCTCTCACAGGAATCGAACATCCCCGCCCATCATGAGTGTCGTTGGTAAGTTTTGCGCCCGCACTCTGTTGCCGTCGCCGAGTGTCGTAAACCCAATGGATAGCTTGCTGATGCGCCTTTCTTCTAGGTGTTGATTTCGGAACCCTTAAGACGGTCATTGCCGTCGCCAGGAATCGCGGTGTCGATGTGGTGCGTACCAAATACTATCCCTCCTCCTCCATGGGAAAAGAATGAAGAGATTTCGCGACGGAACAACGACTAACGTTTATGTTGTACAGATCACCAACGAGGTTTCCAACCGTGCAACCCCGTACGTATACTCCGAACCATCGAATCAACAAGCTTCCTTCGTGACCAGTCCAACTGACCGTCTTCTATAGCTCCGTGGTCGGCTTCGGCCCCAAGTCGCGATACCTTGGCGAGTCCGCCAAGACACAAGAAATCTCCAACCTCAGAAACACCGTCAGCGGCATCAAGCGCCTTGCCGGCCGCACCTTCAACGACCCTGATACCCAGATCGAGCAGCAGTACATCACCGCTCCTCTCGTCGATGTCAACGGCCAGGTCGGCGCCGAGGTCTCGTACCTGGGCAAGAAGGAGAAGTTCACCAACACCCAGCTCATTGCCATGTACTTGAGCAAGATCAAGCAGACCACCGCCGCTGAGCTCAAGCTCCCCGTCTCCGACTTGGTCATGAGCGTGCCCGCTTGGTTCACTGACATCCAGCGCCGCGCCCTGATCGACGCCGCCGAGATCGCCGGCCTGAAGCTCCTCCGCCTCATGAACGACACTACCGCTGCCGCCCTGGGCTGGGGTATCACCAAGCTCGACCTCCCTGCCCCTGAGGAGAAGCCTCGGCGCGTTGCCTTTGTCGATATCGGCCACAGCAACTACACTGCTTCCGTGGTTGAGTTCAAGAAGGGCGAGCTGGCCGTCAAGGGTACTGCTTTCGACCGCCACTTTGGTGGCCGTGACTTCGACAAGGCCCTCGTCGACCACTTGGGCAAGGAGTTCAAGGGCAAGTACAAGATCGATATCCACAGCAACGGCCGCGCCATGGCCCGTACGATCGCTGCCGCCGAGAAGTGCAAGAAGATTCTGTCTGCCAACCAGCAGGCTCCCGTCAACATCGAGTCTATCATGAACGATATCGACGTCGCCGCCATGATCACCCGCCAGGAGTTCGAGGCCATGGTCGAGCCCCTCTTGGCCCGCGTCCACATTCCCCTTGAGCAGGCCCTTGCCGACGCGAAGCTGACCAAGGAGGACATTGACGTTATTGAGGTCATTGGTGGTGGCAGCCGTGTCCCCGCCCTGAAGGAGAGAATCCAGTCCTTCTTCGGCAAGCCTTTGTCCTACACTCTGAACCAGGACGAGGCTGTCGCTCGTGGCGCTGCCTTCAGCTGCGCTATTCTATCCCCCGTCTTCAGAGTCCGTGACTTCACCGTCCAGGACATCATGAGCTACCCTATCGAGTTCGGCTGGGAAAAGGCTCCCGACATTCCCGACGAGGACACCAGCCTGACTGTTTTCAACCGCGGCAATGTCTTGCCCTCTACCAAGATTCTTACTTTCTACCGCAAGCAACCTTTCGACCTCGAGGCTCGCTACGCCAACCCTGCAGAGCTCCCCGGCAAGGTCAACCCTTGGATTGGCCGCTTCTCTGTCAAGGGTGTCAAGGCAGACGGAAAAGATGATTTCATGATCTGCAAGCTGAAGGCTCGCGTCAACATTCACGGCGTTCTCAACGTCGAGAGCGGCTACTACGTCGAGGACCAGGAGGTCGAGGAGGAGGTTAAGGAGGAGGATGGCGAGAAGAAGGACCCTGATGTGAGTTTTGCGGTATTTCATTCCGATATTTCCTCTGCCGAACCGCGCGGGTGTAAGGAATCGCCGCAAAAGCGACGACGCCGAGATACCGACGCCGAGTCTTGTTTCTTTCCTGCCAGTGTTTCCGGTGAAGTAGCTGATCGAACGAAGCTAACATGCTCCAACCCGAAGGCCATGGAAACCGACAATAAGGATGACGCTCCCAAGAAGACCCGCAAGGTCAAGAAGCAGGTCCGCAAGGGCGACCTTCCTATTGTCAGTGGCACGGCATCGCTCTCCGAGTCCGCAAGGACTCAGCTCTTGGAGAAGGAGTCTGCTATGGTTATGGAGGACAAGCTCGTCGCCGACACGGAGGAGAAGAAGAACGAGTTGGAGGCATACATCTACGACCTCCGCAACAAGCTTGACGACCAGTACGCCGAGTTCGCCAGCGACGAGGAGAAGACTAAGATCAAGGAGAAGCTCGAGCAGTGCGAGGTGAGTAACCATTGTTCACCACACACTTGTACGTGACTTGGCAGTAGCTCACTAGACGATACCACAGGACTGGCTGTACGACGAGGGTGACGACACCACCAAGGCCGTCTACGTCGCCAAGATGGACGAGATCCGTGCCATGGCCGGACCCATCGTCCAGCGCCACTTCGAGAAGGTCGAGGAGGAGCGCAGAATTGTCCAGGAGAGGCTAGACGCTGAAAAAGCCGCGAAGCGAGCCGCTGAGGAAGAGGCTCGCAAGGCTGCTGAGGCCGAGAAGGCTGCCGATGCTCCCAAGGACGAGGAGATGACCGACGCCGCCAATCCCGAGGTTGAGGAGGCTGTTGAGGGCACGAAATAGAATCCCGTGAACCTAACCGACGTCTGAAACGCGAAAATAGGGTAAAACAAGCGAGGCGACAGATAACGAAAAGAAGCAAACGAAGATGATAGAATAGACCCAAGTTATGGTTTCTTCCGGGTTGGCATAGGGTTATCAGGCTAGAGCAGCTTCGACGGTTATTATCATGGAATGAGAGAAATGACATAACAATTTTTTATCGATGATGCATATTTTTTTCTGGCTTTTTTTTGCCTTCGACATGTCTGCTTCCAGCTGTCTGGCGAACTGTTCTCTGGTGTACATCAGGAGAGTAGGTCGATCAAAATATTGAACATGAGCAAGTGCCATCTTTCAGTAAACTCTACTTCGAAGGGCAGGCGGGCAGCGAATATTGAGATTCCTTTTCTTTTGTAACGTTCAGAATTAACCGCTGTAGATGCTTTTGGGCTGCATGGGGAAAAGATGAAAAATCTCATATACAGAGGGGGGTAAAAAATTCAACGACTTCCTATCTTTTTCTTCCTCCATCGTTCGTATCCGTTCATGCCATGCTATCCATGCCTCCTCTCGATTTCCGACCATCCCTGTCATTCCTTCATGTTCAGCCATTAGAAGTCATGCACGCACGCCCCGATTGCCCCGCTTTTCCACCAGTAGTTCGGGGATACGTTTAGTGGATGTCGAAGAGGGGCTTGAGCTTGATGATGAGCTGCCACTCGTCGTTGGACACCTCCTTGCGGTAGAACTCCTTGAGGGTATCGATGGAGGCACGCGAGATGAGAGAGTACAGCGTGTCGGACTCCTCCAGCTGGCGGCCGTACGTCGGCTGGTGGCCGCCCATCTCGATCTTGACGGCCACGGAAGGCTGGCCCTTTTTGCACACGGGGATCTGCTTGTGATCGCGTTCGATTGATGTACTGTGGTCCAAGGTTAGCCTTCGTCTGTGTAATGAGTCATTTGAGGACTTGGGAGGCGAAAACTTACACTCTGCCCATCTGGATGACTTCCTTCACACCCGTCACGGTGTTCGTCTTGACGGCTGCGATTGGTGTGTTCACCTTCAGCTGACCCTCGACGACGTCGACACCGACAACGATGGGGTTGGTCTTGTTGAAGACGGCGACCGTGTTGAGGACGCAGGGGAACACGGCCAACATCTTGGACTCTTCCTTCTTCTTCTCCAGGAGCTCCGCCATGTGCTTCGTGAAGGCGTCGAAAAGGTGGTAGATGATGTCTGCGGTGAAGATCTTGACACCAACTTCGTCGGCGTAGGCCTGCGCCTCCTTGTCGACCTTGACGTCGAAACAAAGCATCACCGCGAAGTCTGCTGCCTTCTCCAACATGATACCGGCTTGCATGACATCACGCTTGTAGACTGGACCGATTCCGACGTTGGCGACGGGAATCTTGCATTCCTTGAGGAAGTCCAGCAAGGCCTCGAGGGAACCAAGGGTAGAGGCTTGGACACTGACACCGCGGCCCGTCTTCTCGACTCTGTTGAAGAGCGTGGCCAGATCGGCCTCGACCTCATCGATCAGGTCATCCTCGTCGTCGTCGGGACCAACGACCATCATGCGGGAACCGGCGATGGCACCCTCAAGTCCAGGGCCGCTGATCTTCACACCCAAGGCGGCCTTGACCTCTTTGTTGTGCACGTATGCGGACTTGAGACGAAGCTCGCGAAGCGGCGCCGGTGTCAGCAGAGCACGAATGTTTGTCACAATAGCTCCTTCAACACCACACAGCACTATCCTGTCACCTTCGCGCAGGATACCGTTGGACAAGATAACATCGATGGTCATACCGAAACCCTCAATGGCCTTGACTTCGAGCACGGTGGCCTGGACCTCAGAGAGGTACATGAGAGATCCGACCATGCGCTCCTGGGTAAGGTGCACGATGAGCTTGAGCATGTCCGGAATACCTTCACCAGTGTGAGCAGAGGTGGGAATGAGAGAGACGTTCTTCGCCATGGACTTGTTCTCGTAGAACAGCTCGGCGTTGAAGCCCTGCTCGGCAAAGGCGAGCTTGGTCTGCTCCAGACGGTTCTTGAATTCGTTCTGAACACTCTTGGGCTGAAGAGCCAAACTCTCCTGGAAGCCGTTGTTATCGATCTTCTTCCACCCGTAGAGACGATCAATCTTGTTCAGAGCGACGACGAAGGGAGTTTTTCTCTCACGGAGCATCCTCATGGACTCAAGAGTCTGAGGCTCGAGGCCATGCATGATATCGACGACGAGAATAGCAATGTTGCAGAGAGACGAACCACGAGATCGCAAGTTGGAGAAAGACTCGTGACCAGGGGTATCGATCACCAGCAAACCAGGGACCTTGAACTCGAATTCGCCGTTGGGGTTGACGACTGCCGTCTTCTGCTTGATAGCTTCGACGGGGAAGTAGGTGGCACCAATCTGTTGAGTGATACCACCGGCTTCGCCCTCCTGGACGTTGGTCTGACGGATCTTGTCGAGCAGCTTGGTCTTTCCGGTATCAACGTGACCCAGAATACAGCAAATGGGGGAGCGGAGGTTGTCCTTGGATCTGGCAGCCAAAGCAGCCTGGTGAGCCTTCTCGCGACGCTCCGCAGCCTCCTTCTTGCGCTGGAGCTCGGCCTGGCGGGCGGCAGACTCTCTCTCATCCTCGGAGTCGGTCTCAGATTCGGACTCAGACTCATCGTCCTCTTCTTCTTCTTCTTCTTCCTTCTCTTTGTCTTTGCCATTGGTCTTTGCCGCTTCCTTCTTCTCTTGCTCGTCTTCGGTGTCGGCATCCCAGCTGTCCTTGATGTCTTCCTCTTCGGCGGCAGCAGCGGCCTCCCAGTCGTCTTCCAGGTCGCTCTCTTCGGCGGCCTTCTTCTTGGCGGCAGCAGCTTCGGCCTCTGCCTTTTCCTTCGCCGCCTTCTCCTCGGCCTCTTTAGCAATTCGTTCAGCTTCCTGTCTGGCGCGCTCAGCGGCTTCCGCGAGGGCCTTCTCTTCGTCAACCTGCGATGCGTGTTATTAGTGAGAAACCTCGAGAATAAGAGATGCCATTCCCTCGTACCTGTGCCTGAGCTTTGCGGCCTCCCTTCTTCTTGTTGTCGTAAGTGGGCTTCTTCTTCTTCTCAGCCTCCTCGGCGGGGCCGACCTTGATACCGGCAGCCAGCATTTGTTGGAGCTTGCGCTCATTGCGAGCCTTCTCCTCCTTCTGGGCCTTGGTCATGAACTTGCCCTCCTTCTTGAGCTGTTCAATCTTCTCCTTTTCCTTTTGCTTCTTCAGGGCCTTGGCCTCCTCTCTGCGCTTGTTCTCCTCGTCTAAGCGGGCCTCCTCTTCAGCAATTCTTTGCTTCTCCTCTTCAATCATGCGGGCCTCCTCCTCTGCCTTGCGACGCAGCTCCTCCTGCTGTTTCTGGATCATGGCCAGGTGGGCAGGGATCTTCTTCTTCTTGCCGCCCTTCTCCTCTGCCGGGGCCGATGCAGCCTCGGGTGTCGGGGAATCCTTCTTCTCGGGAACAGCCTTGGCAGGTTCAGGAGCTTTCGCGGCTGGGGCGGCACCCTTCTTCTTCGCAGCCTGCGGATGAGAGACGTAAGTATACGTGATTAGACCTAAGCCTGATAACTGAGAACTCTGGAGACTTACCTGCTCCTTCTTACGCTGCTTCTCCCTCTCCTTCTTCAGCTTTTCCTTCTCGGCCTTGGTCAGGACACGACCACCGTTGGCGTCTCCGTCGTCGGCGGCATTGGCAGCGGGAGCAGCGGCCTGCTTGCCTTTGCCTCCCTTACCTTTCTTCTCGGGCAGAGCAAACTCGTCGTCCATGGTCGCTTCTTGGGGCGCCTTCTCAGCGAGACCGGGTGAAGGCTCGGGCTCAGGCTCGGGAGCATGCTCTACGGGCTCCTCAATGCCCTTCTTCTTTCTCTTCTCTCTGTTTTTACGCATCGTAGCCATGAGACCGCCAACGCCGCCAGCATCCTCGTCGTCATCGGCTGGCGTTTCGGCAGCAGCCTCAGGGTTCGGGGTAGCGCCGGCGGGGGCAATGGTCTCGCCGAGCTCATTCTCCCAGTCATCGTTGGCGCGAGCCTTGTTACCTTTCTTCTTGGGCGGCATTTTGGCTGCTATCGATCAGGGGGACTGGAGGTTGAGAGGTGTGGCTCCGAGTGCAAGGTGTGCCCGGAGAAAAAAGGTTGCCAATTGTGGGCAATGCCAAAAAGTGAATGATGCCAGAGGTTCGACGGAAATTCCTAAGAAGTTGGGGTTGATTTTTGTCGTCTTGCTCTGACTTAAAAAAAAAAAAAAAAAGAAAGAAAAAAAAAAAAAAAGTTTGAATTAGGTTTATGTGGCAACAAAAACCGACTGCTTGGTGCGATGAAACCGACTGTATCGAGTCCAACAAGACATAATACGGACGATGAATTTATTTTCCAACGTAGAGAGAAAGAAAGGAAAGC